>OX439128.1:53512088-53659588 GCA_949318235.1 Ecdyonurus torrentis | reverse complement strand
TCCATCCATCCATCCATCCATCCATCCATCCATCCATCCATCCATCCATCCATCCATCCATCCATCCATCCATCCATCCATCCATCCATCCATCCATCCATCCATCCATCCATCCATCCATCCATCCATCCATCCATCCATCCATCCATCCATCCATCCATCCATCCATCCATCCATCCATCCATCCATCCATCCATCCATCCATCCATCCATCCATCCATCCATCCATCCATCCATCCATCCATCCATCCATCCATCCATCCATCCATCCATCCATCCATCCATCCATCCATCCATCCATCCATCCATCCATCCATCCATCCATCCATCCATCCATCCATCCATCCATCCATCCATCCATCCATCCATCCATCCATCCATCCATCCATCCATCCATCCATCCATCCATCCATCCATCCATCCATCCATCCATCCATCCATCCATCCATCCATCCATCCATCCATCCATCCATCCATCCATCCATCCATCCATCCATCCATCCATCCATCCATCCATCCATCCATCCATCCATCCATCCATCCATCCATCCATCCATCCATCCATCCATCCATCCATCCATCCATCCATCCATCCATCCATCCATCCATCCATCCATCCATCCATCCATCCATCCATCCATCCATCCATCCATCCATCCATCCATCCATCCATCCATCCATCCATCCATCCATCCATCCATCCATCCATCCATCCATCCATCCATCCATCCATCCATCCATCCATCCATCCATCCATCCATCCATCCATCCATCCATCCATCCATCCATCCATCCATCCATCCATCCATCCATCCATCCATCCATCCATCCATCCATCCATCCATCCATCCATCCATCCATCCATCCATCCATCCATCCATCCATCCATCCATCCATCCATCCATCCATCCATCCATCCATCCATCCATCCATCCATCCATCCATCCATCCATCCATCCATCCATCCATCCATCCATCCATCCATCCATCCATCCATCCATCCATCCATCCATCCATCCATCCATCCATCCATCCATCCATCCATCCATCCATCCATCCATCCATCCATCCATCCATCCATCCATCCATCCATCCATCCATCCATCCATCCATCCATCCATCCATCCATCCATCCATCCATCCATCCATCCATCCATCCATCCATCCATCCATCCATCCATCCATCCATCCATCCATCCATCCATCCATCCATCCATCCATCCATCCATCCATCCATCCATCCATCCATCCATCCATCCATCCATCCATCCATCCATCCATCCATCCATCCATCCATCCATCCATCCATCCATCCATCCATCCATCCATCCATCCATCCATCCATCCATCCATCCATCCATCCATCCATCCATCCATCCATCCATCCATCCATCCATCCATCCATCCATCCATCCATCCATCCATCCATCCATCCATCCATCCATCCATCCATCCATCCATCCATCCATCCATCCATCCATCCATCCATCCATCCATCCATCCATCCATCCATCCATCCATCCATCCATCCATCCATCCATCCATCCATCCATCCATCCATCCATCCATCCATCCATCCATCCATCCATCCATCCATCCATCCATCCATCCATCCATCCATCCATCCATCCATCCATCCATCCATCCATCCATCCATCCATCCATCCATCCATCCATCCATCCATCCATCCATCCATCCATCCATCCATCCATCCATCCATCCATCCATCCATCCATCCATCCATCCATCCATCCATCCATCCATCCATCCATCCATCCATCCATCCATCCATCCATCCATCCATCCATCCATCCATCCATCCATCCATCCATCCATCCATCCATCCATCCATCCATCCATCCATCCATCCATCCATCCATCCATCCATCCATCCATCCATCCATCCATCCATCCATCCATCCATCCATCCATCCATCCATCCATCCATCCATCCATCCATCCATCCATCCATCCATCCATCCATCCATCCATCCATCCATCCATCCATCCATCCATCCATCCATCCATCCATCCATCCATCCATCCATCCATCCATCCATCCATCCATCCATCCATCCATCCATCCATCCATCCATCCATCCATCCATCCATCCATCCATCCATCCATCCATCCATCCATCCATCCATCCATCCATCCATCCATCCATCCATCCATCCATCCATCCATCCATCCATCCATCCATCCATCCATCCATCCATCCATCCATCCATCCATCCATCCATCCATCCATCCATCCATCCATCCATCCATCCATCCATCCATCCATCCATCCATCCATCCATCCATCCATCCATCCATCCATCCATCCATCCATCCATCCATCCATCCATCCATCCATCCATCCATCCATCCATCCATCCATCCATCCATCCATCCATCCATCCATCCATCCATCCATCCATCCATCCATCCATCCATCCATCCATCCATCCATCCATCCATCCATCCATCCATCCATCCATCCATCCATCCATCCATCCATCCATCCATCCATCCATCCATCCATCCATCCATCCATCCATCCATCCATCCATCCATCCATCCATCCATCCATCCATCCATCCATCCATCCATCCATCCATCCATCCATCCATCCATCCATCCATCCATCCATCCATCCATCCATCCATCCATCCATCCATCCATCCATCCATCCATCCATCCATCCATCCATCCATCCATCCATCCATCCATCCATCCATCCATCCATCCATCCATCCATCCATCCATCCATCCATCCATCCATCCATCCATCCATCCATCCATCCATCCATCCATCCATCCATCCATCCATCCATCCATCCATCCATCCATCCATCCATCCATCCATCCATCCATCCATCCATCCATCCATCCATCCATCCATCCATCCATCCATCCATCCATCCATCCATCCATCCATCCATCCATCCATCCATCCATCCATCCATCCATCCATCCATCCATCCATCCATCCATCCATCCATCCATCCATCCATCCATCCATCCATCCATCCATCCATCCATCCATCCATCCATCCATCCATCCATCCATCCATCCATCCATCCATCCATCCATCCATCCATCCATCCATCCATCCATCCATCCATCCATCCATCCATCCATCCATCCATCCATCCATCCATCCATCTATCTATCTATCTATCTATCTATCTATCTATCTATCTATCTATGTATCTACCTGTCTGTCTGTATGTCTGTCCGTATGATTGTAGCATAATTATTACCTGAATATTACGTTCATCACTTTACTTACTTTGAAAGAAATTTTTACTTTTTACTTTTTTATTGATTGAAACAACACAAAGTCAACGGACAAAATGAGAGAAATAATAAATAAAAATACCGTTTTATTTATAAATTACGAGTAATTATAAGTAAAAAAATAATTTTTAAATTATTTAATTAAAGAATATTCCTTAAAAATGTAGATATATAGGTTTTCACATTTTGATAAATAGTGTGAGGCGTGAGACATTGCTAGTGTCGTAGGCTCTAACTACACTAATGTATTACACCAAGCCTCCTAAAATATTCATATATTCTCAAAAAAACTGATAACGTTATAGTTATAACGTTAACGTTATAATTAGAGAAATTTTTGAGTTAATAGTTTAATATAAAACTAACTGAACGTTATATAAAAATTAGTTAACGATTACAAGACTGGTCACTTACCTATAGTAAAGTCCTTTTTGCTCGGCCAGTTTCTTGTCTACCGCACACATGATGGTGGTCTGAGCGCCGTCTTTGCAAGACTTCATCACCCAGCGCGAGCGTGTCATCACGGACTTGAAGCAACCCTGCGGCAACTTGTCAAATATATCGGTGGACACCAGGCCAGGGTGCAGGCAATAAGCGACCACTCCAATACCTTAACAAGTAACAACAGTTTTAAAGCCACATAGACTAACATTATCTTTTTTAATGTTTAAACACAAAATGGGATCTACAATGTTAAGGACATTGCAGTTTTTACTGGAATAAAAATTTGATCCTACCACAATACGAGAGCGTGAAAGAACTGTCAAGTATGTAATTTGCGTGAATATTTTTTGTTTATGACGTCAGAAACAGCCAAAAATTAGTATGGTAGAAACTCAGTAGCAGATGGGTTAATGAAAACTTAAAAAAATTTAATATTGCCTCAACCAATAAATTTAGAGACTTGAGACTTGAAAATGTTCGATACCAGCTAGGGTATAAGATTGGACACAATGGTGATACCAAAAATACTCTCAAATCAATATTTCTCTAAGTTTCAACAATTAAAAATCAACCGTGCTGGTATGGCCGAGTGGTGAAGGCAGCTGATCGCAACTCTGTACTCCTCACCGAGCATAGGTTCGAGCCACTGCTGGGTGCGTACGTCAAGTGTGAGAGCACAACACGTTGCACGATGCATGTTTATATGCATTCCATGACGACGCACAGTATTCGGGAGGTGCATGATTGATGTGATTGCGTCCGATGAAGCTACTACACTTTACAAATTTCTGAAAAATTAACGACACTTTTCAAATTTTTGACTACCTATAAGAGCTTCACCTGCCTCTGTTTTATGTAGCGAAGCTCCAGGTAGCTACAATTTATAAAATGTAGATCGTTCATTCATTGCAAATTTGTAAAGTTTAGAAACTTCATTTTGACGCGAAAAGATCTATATATGTTAAAAGTGAGACCTAGACTCTTGCTATAGACACATGTTACACACGATGTGTTCGATTGCATGGCCAACCTTGTACCAATTACGTCCATACGATCTCGTCCTTCATTGCGACGGGGCTTACAGTAATGT
Source organism: Ecdyonurus torrentis (assembly GCA_949318235.1). Lineage (NCBI taxonomy): Eukaryota > Metazoa > Arthropoda > Insecta > Ephemeroptera > Heptageniidae > Ecdyonurus > Ecdyonurus torrentis. The sequence goes on along the minus strand of OX439128.1, from coordinate 53,654,766 downwards.
AGATGTATGACGGGAATAGCACGTAGGAGGTGGCAGCCTTTTCTCGCTCCCTTTAGCTAACAGCTGGTAAGCAATACGTACTGACAATGTCTTTGGCATTAAACATGCTTATGTTTAATGTTGATTCATTAACTATAGTTTATAAAATGGACGTGAAATATGGCGCCCAACGGCGCACATGTTTCACTCGCACATCGTGATATCTCTGAACAGCAATTGTATTTCAGCGTTAACTTTAGGTAGCCTTGGTTTTCTTGCTGGTGTGATAATGTTGCTGGGAGATCGGTGTCATATAGTAGGTTATAACTTTTTATCATTAATTTTTTATCACGGATAGAACTTTATTTAACAGACAAATGACATCACAATGTTTTAGACAACTAACCGAATACCGATGCTACCCGTCAAAGTGGATATACTACACTTTACAAATTTTGTGACAAATGACCGATCTATACACTTTACAAATTCCACGGTCGCTCATATACATAGTTTTCCTGTTAAAACAAGTAGAAGAGCCAAACGTATAGAACGTTCATTTTGAGTCAATTTTGTAAATTGTAGTTCATTATTCACATTGATCAACGCAATACAGGTAAACCTACCACTTCATTTTGAGGCATTAATATATCCCTGCTCAAAAATCCTGTACAAGATCTTGTTCAGGATCTTGCGTGATCTTGTGCAAGATTTTTAATCTTGCCCCGCAAGATCTTGGCCAGGATATTGCAAGATCTTGCACGAGTTCCTGCAAGATCTTGCAAGATCCTGCAAGAATTTTTTTTAAATATCTTGCGCAGGATCTTGCTCAGGATCCTGTGCAAGATTTATTAATTAAAATTTATAATAATTAAAAGCACTGAACACCTGTGGGGGATAACTTAAATCCTAAGATATGTTATAAAAAGCAATATTGATTTTTTTTTCATATTTTACAACGTTGAATTTAATTTTAAATTTGATTTCTTAATGTTGTACACCCATCTAAGTACTGGCCACGCTTGACGTTGCTTGACTTGGTGATCGCGTAGAAGTTCCCTGGACCATTCTGCCATGACGACATCTTGTATAATAGATGGATGAATGTTCTATTTATACTTTGATATTGCTATTGACGTTACAACAGGTTTTTCTAACATACTTTGCCCATTTCTACCCCAAAAAGTTCACCCCAGTGTAAATTAATTACAAAATAGAAGAATTATAATTATTGAACAAAAATAATTGTAAAATATTAGGTTTTTTAGTTGTCAATTCACCATAAATTAGTACTTTTTATTGAAAGAAATAATTAACCTACCAACAATTTTAATAATTGTTTGAAAATTAATTTTTTTTATTATTAAGGGTGGAAAAATTAGGGGTGCGTTTTATCCTGCTCAGGATTGCACAAGATTCTCAACAAAAAATCTCAGGATACGCAAGATATTAAGATCTTGAACAGGATTTGCAAAAAAATATCTTGCACAAGACAAATTAAATTTGTCCTGCAGGATCTTGCAAAACCCCGTGCAAGATCATATAGGATCCTGTGCAAGATGTCCTGAACAGGACTTTTAATTTTTCTTGCAAGATCCTGTGCAAGATATGCAGGATCTTGTGCAAGACATTCCCACTCAGGATCAAAAAATTTGTCTTGCAAGATCTTGCATGACCCCGTGCAAGATTATGCAGGAACCTGTGCAAGATCATGCAGGATCCTGCAAGAAATTGGTCTTGCAAGATCTTGCAGGACCCCGTGCAAGATCTTGCAAGATCTTGCGCAGGATCTTGCAAGAAGCCAAATCTTGCAAGATCTTGCGGGGTTCTGCAAGATCCTGCGCAGGATTTTTGAGCAGGATAGCAACCCAAAACAGGCCATTTTGAGGCACCAATTAGAGGTGCATAATGATCTTCTCACGTCAAGATGAAGCTACTACACTTTACAAATTTCCGAAGAATGAACGATCTACACTTTACAAATTTGAGGCTACCTGGAGCTTCACCTACCTGTTTTATATAGCAGAAGATTCAGGTAGCCGAGACTTTGTAAAGCGTAGATCGTTCAATCATTGGAAATTTGTACAGTGCAGTAGCTTCATCATGACGCGAGAAGATCGATAAGTACATTTTTTGGCGCCTTCGCTCTATCACACTCTCTGATTGGTGAACAGTGAGATCCAAGTGATTCAAAATAAAGTGAAGCGGAGGCGTATTGTATAGCGTGTGCGGCTCTGACTAAAAGGTTACTCAAAAAGGGTGAATTCGAAAAGGGTGTAACACCTACTCTATAGGCTTAAACAAAATAATAATAATAATAATTTATTGATACAAAGTAAGAGAAAAAAAAATAATGTAGTATTAGTGATTTACCCAACTGGGGTGAGAAAAGGGCAAATGCCTATACACAAAGTGATCTCACACCAATATACAAAAAGGGGCATAACACCTTTACTATCTGGCCAAAACAAGGTTGTTCCCCCCAAAAGCTGTAATCGCGGTGCTAAACCAATTAGAGAGCGTGTTATAAACCTATTAGCTAATCACAGTGGACTTTACATAGTTTATTACACTGTATCGGCTTATACTAAAAACTAAACTTAAACTAAAAATTTGACATGTGTTTCACCCTACCTACCAATAATATACCACATTCCGTCTAACTTAAATATCACGCACTGAATTAATTAACTGTGCTATATTTCATTCAATGTCTCACGATATACATCTAGTAGTTGATTGGGGCTCGTCAGCACAAGGATCCGAGAATTACAAGACACAGATTGTTATATAGTTTAGTTATGGTGTTTCTTTTGAAGTTAAAAAGTTGCCAAACAGCCAAAGAAAGAAAATAAACATGTGTAAAACAATTTGAATCCTCTGATAATTTAACATCTGCAACTTGTTTGTTTGTGAATTATATTTTGAAGAAGAGACAAAAATGTTTGAAACTCGGCCTGGTGACAACCATTCCCTCGAAAGGCCTTACTCTCGGTTGCTATGCTTCATTGGAGCAAACTCCTGGTTCATTGACATCTATGTTCACGTAGCGCTCTGTGTAGATCCTATTGCTCTTTTCAAGGTAGTAATCTACTAAGTGTGCCTTCAAATGTTTCGAAACTGCACACCTAGCGGTGTAGCAGGTCGCAGGCTTTGCCGTGTCACCCGTGGTACCGAACACGTGTAGAGCGACCCACGTGAGCTTTGTGTGATACCGATGACCGTTCTCGCCTTTGAACATGAGGACTTAACCCGCTCTTAACATCTTTCATGCGGCAGCCTGCCTTGTCTTTTGTATGCAGGGAAATCAGTCTAAGAGGATAAGAAATAGCTATGTCTATCAGGAACTTGTCATTAGGATCATCTGGTCAAGAATCACCGAATGTATGTTGTCACCAAGTTTTGTCGGACACATGAAACTATCATTTACAGAGTGGAGCACACAACGTACGGTGTGCATCAAGGTTCAAAGCCTGCCTAGCCTATTGATAGAACCATCCCTGGCATGCTAAGCTGGTTTGCTTAATACACACCTCCCAATGGAACACCAGTAGAACCCACCCACAACTGCATCATGTCTCATATGCAAAGACCATGGACCTCAAAACACTATTTATCTATCATATCCCAGCTGTGTCTTTGGCAAAGGTCATTTTTTATTATATGTTAACGTTGGCCTGATTTAGTGATTATAATGTTAGATTATAGATTTTTAATTCTGGATTAATCGCTTCAGAATCTTCAATATGTGTAAAATCCCGTATCACAAAAAAATTACAAAGTGTGAATTAAACATTTTGTCTTTATTATCAATTACAGTAAATAGTCGACGTTCCAAAGGTAGGTTTAGCAAAAAATAGCTAACTTGCTGCTCAGCAATAATAACAAAGTGCTAGCAGATGACTTTGTGTTCCTGTCTACATTTCCCATGCTTTCTCTTATTGAGCAATGAAGCAGCTATAACTGGAGTTATAACTGGAATTATTTCTCAAAACAGAAATTTTTACTTCTAGCTTGTTGAGCCTCGTATATATATATATATATATATATATATATATATATATATATATATATATATATATATATATATATATATATATATATATATATATATATATATATAATTGTTATTTTTCTCACATACTTAAGATATACAAATTCTACATATTTACAGCATCAATTCTCTCCAAAATATTTCATAGTATTTTTAAACTGACAAAATGTGTTCCTTTTCTATACCCCTTATGTTTTTGAGTTATGCAACATGGCGCCAACCTTACCATGAATGTAAAGGCAGTATAGGAAAGTCGTAACTATGACTTAAAAGATACAGGACAAAATGCATATCTCGCAGGATGATCACGAGTTTGCGGGGCTACTGAAGGGCTTTGGGTGATCGTCATTTATGTAAGTCAATGAACAGTTTTTCTCCTTATCTAGCATTGAAGAAGCCATCCTGAAGTAATCCTGAACTTATTCTTTAACGTTAGATCTTTACTTGTTGGTTGATGAAAAAAAGGCTAACACATTAAAAAAACACATTTATTTAAAGATATAATTGTTTGATTTATTTATTCATTGATTGATATATAAAAAATCAATTATTACAAAGTTGGTATAGTAAGTCACGTGACCTATTGATGTCGACACTATAGAAAATTGTTAACCAGCTGTTCACTGACTTGCCATAGCTTGAGGGACGCCTGCGTGTCACGTCCTCGACTTGAAGCTTGGGTCATCTTGCAGTCACTGTAACATCAAATTTCATATTATTTGTAATGCAAAGAAAATACCTTACAATGAAAAACTGATGAATTTGATTGGATGTCAAAAGTCCTGTGTCAGCTATATCAAATAAAAAAAATACGTAATTTATTCTATATTAAATTTATTCACTTATTTAAAGCTTATTTTTAGCACCTTCGACTATCGTTACTTTAAAAAAGCTCCTTAGTTTAGAATGTTTTGAAAATTATATCGCTAAAATACGTTTCACTAGCATAAACCTCTAAAAATACTAAAAAAAACATCAATAATTAATCATCTGTGCAAATGCGGTTTAAATTTTGTAATCCTGCCCTTGCAATACTTTTTACAAATTATATTACTGTAAAAATATATTGATAAGAATTATATTAATAATTAAAATCTGTGTTTCTATATCTATCTATCTATCTATCTATCTATCTATCTATCTATCTATCTATCTATCTATCTATCTATCTATCTATCTATCTATCTATCTATCTATCTATCTATCTATCTATCTATCTATCTATCTATCTATCTATCTATCTATCTATCTATCTATCTATCTATCTATCTATCTATCTATCTATCTATCTATCTATCTATCTATCTATCTATCTATCTATCTATCTATCTATCTATCTATCTATCTATCTATCTATCTATCTATCTATCTATCTATCTATCTATCTATCTATCTATCTATCTATCTATCTATCTATCTATCTATCTATCTATCTATCTATCTATCTATCTATCTATCTATCTATCTATCTATCTATCTATCTATCTATCTATCTATCTATCTATCTATCTATCTATCTATCTATCTATCTATCTATCTATCTATCTATCTATCTATCTATCTATCTATCTATCTATCTATCTATCTATCTATCTATCTATCTATCTATCTATCTATCTATCTATCTACCTATCTATCTGTATGATGGTAATATAATTATTACCTGAATATTACGTTCATCACTTTACTTACTTAGAAAGAAATTTTTACTTTTTACTTTTTTATTGATTGAAACAACACAAAATCAACGGACAAAATGAGAGAAATAATAAATAAAAATACCCTTTTATTTATAAATGACGAGTAAATATAAGTAAAAAATAATTTTTAAATTATTTAATTAAAGAATTATCCTAAAAAATGTAGATATATAGGTTTTCACAGTTCGATAAATGGTGTGAGACTTTGCTAGTGTCGTACGCTCTAACTACACTAATGTATTACGTAATATCTTCTCAAAAAAACTGATAACGTTAGAGTTATAACGTTAACGTTATAATTGGAGAAATTTTTCAGTTAATAGTTTAATATAAAACTAACTGAACGTTATATAAAAATTAGTTAACGATTACAAGACTGGTCACTTACCTATAGTAAAGTCCTTTTTGCTCGGCCAGTTTCTCGTCCACCGCACACATGATGGTGGTCTGAGCGCCGTCTTTGCAAGACTTCATCACCCAGCGCGAGCGTGTCATCACGGACTTGAAGCAACCCTGCGGCAACTTGTCAAATATGTCGGTGGACACCAGGCCAGGGTGCAGGCAATAAGCGACCACTCCACTACCTTAACAAGTAACAATAGTTTTAAAGCCACATAGACTAACATTATCTTTTTTAACGTTTAAACACAAAATGGGATCTACAAAATTAAGGATATTGCAGTTTTTACTGGAATAAAAATTTGATCCTACCAAAATAAGAGAGCGTGAAAGAACTTTCAAGTATGCAATTTGCGTGAATATTTTTTGTTTATGACGTCAGAAACAGCCAAAAATTAGTATGGTAGAAACTCAGTAGCAGATGGGTTAATGAAAACTTAAAAAAATTTATTATCGCCTCAACCAATAAATTAAGAGACTTGAAATTGTTCGATAACAGGGTATAAGATTGGACACAATGGTGATACAAAAAATACTCTCAAATCAATATTTCTGTAAGTGTCAACAATTGAAAATCAACCGTGCTGGTATGTCCGAGTTGTAAAGGCAGCTGATCGCAACTCTGTACTCCTCACCGAGTATAGGTTCGAGCCACTGCTGGGTGCGTACGTCAAGTGTGAGAGCACAACACGTTGCATGATGCATGTTTATATGCATTCCATGACGACGCACAGTATTCGGGAGGTGCATGATTGATGTGATTGCGTCTGATGAAGCTACTACACTTTATAAATTTCTAAAAAATTAACGACACTTTTCAAATTTTTGGCTGCCTATAAGAGCTCCACCTGCCTCTGTTTTATGTAGCAGAAGCTCCAGGTAGCTACAATTTATAAAATGTAGATCGTTCATTCATTGCAAATTTGTAAAGTTTAGAAACTTCATTTTGACGCGAAAAGATCTATATATGTTAAAAGTGAGACCTAGACTCTTGCTATAGACACATGTTACACACGATGTGTTCGATTGCATGTCCAACCTTGTACCAATTACGTCCATACGATCTCGTCCTTCATTGCGACGGGGCTTACAGTAATGTAGATGTATGACGGGAATAGCACGTAGGAGGTGGCAGCCTTTTCTCGCTCCCTTTAGCTAACAGCTGGTAAGCAATACGTACTGACAATGTCTTTGGCATTAAACATGCTTATGTTTAATGTTGATTCATTAACTATAGTTTATAAAATGGACGTGAAATATGGCGCCCAACGGCGCACATGTTTCACTCGCACATCGTGATATCTCTGAACAGCAATTGTATTTCAGCGTTAACTTTAGGTAGCCTTGGTTTTCTTGCTGGTGTGATAATGTTGCTGGGAGATCGGTGTCATATAGTAGGTTATAACTTTTTATCATTAATTTTTTATCACGGATAGAACTTTATTTAACAGACAAATGACATCACAATGTTTTAGACAACTAACCGAATACCGATGCTACCCGTCAAAGTGGATATACTACACTTTACAAATTTTGTGACAAATGACCGATCTATACACTTTACAAATTCCACGGTCGCTCATATACATAGTTTTCCTGTTAAAACAAGTAGAAGAGCCAAACGTATAGAACGTTCATTTTGAGTCAATTTTGTAAATTGTAGTTCATTATTCACATTGATCAACGCAATACAGGTAAACCTACCACTTCATTTTGAGGCATTAATATATCCCTGCTCAAAAATCCTGTACAAGATCTTGTTCAGGATCTTGCGTGATCTTGTGCAAGATTTTTAATCTTGCCCCGCAAGATCTTGGCCAGGATATTGCAAGATCTTGCACGAGTTCCTGCAAGATCTTGCAAGATCCTGCAAGAATTTTTTTTAAATATCTTGCGCAGGATCTTGCTCAGGATCCTGTGCAAGATTTATTAATTAAAATTTATAATAATTAAAAGCACTGAACACCTGTGGGGGATAACTTAAATCCTAAGATATGTTATAAAAAGCAATATTGATTTTTTTTTCATATTTTACAACGTTGAATTTAATTTTAAATTTGATTTCTTAATGTTGTACACCCATCTAAGTACTGGCCACGCTTGACGTTGCTTGACTTGGTGATCGCGTAGAAGTTCCCTGGACCATTCTGCCATGACGACATCTTGTATAATAGATGGATGAATGGTCTATTTATACTTTGATATTGCTATTGACGTTACAACAGGTTTTTCTAACATACTTTGCCCATTTCTACCCCAAAAAGTTCACCCCAGTGTAAATTAATTACAAAATAGAAGAATTATAATTATTGAACAAAAATAATTGTAAAATATTAGGTTTTTTAGTTGTCAATTCACCATAAATTAGTACTTTTTATTGAAAGAAATAATTAACCTACCAACAATTTTAATAATTGTTTGAAAATTAATTTTTTTTATTATTAAGGGTGGAAAAATTAGGGGTGCGTTTTATCCTGCTCAGGATTGCACAAGATTCTCAACAAAAAATCTCAGGATACGCAAGATATTAAGATCTTGAACAGGATTTGCAAAAAAATATCTTGCACAAGACAAATTAAATTTGTCCTGCAGGATCTTGCAAAACCCCGTGCAAGATCATATAGGATCCTGTGCAAGATGTCCTGAACAGGACTTTTAATTTTTCTTGCAAGATCCTGTGCAAGATATGCAGGATCTTGTGCAAGACATTCCCACTCAAGATCAAAAAATTTGTCTTGCAAGATCTTGCATGACCCCGTGCAAGATTATGCAGGAACCTGTGCAAGATCATGCAGGATCCTGCAAGAAATTGGTCTTGCAAGATCTTGCAGGACCCCGTGCAAGATCTTGCAAGATCTTGCGCAGGATCTTGCAAGAAGCCAAATCTTGCAAGATCTTGCGGGGTTCTGCAAGATCCTGCGCAGGATTTTTGAGCAGGATAGCAACCCAAAACAGGCCATTTTGAGGCACCAATTAGAGGTGCATAATGATCTTCTCACGTCAAGATGAAGCTACTACACTTTACAAATTTCCGAAGAATGAACGATCTACACTTTACAAATTTGAGGCTACCTGGAGCTTCACCTACCTGTTTTATATAGCAGAAGATTCAGGTAGCCGAGACTTTGTAAAGCGTAGATCGTTCAATCATTGGAAATTTGTACAGTGCAGTAGCTTCATCATGACGCGAGAAGATCGATAAGTACATTTTTTGGCGCCTTCGCTCTATCACACTCTCTGATTGGTGAACAGTGAGATCCAAGTGATTCAAAATAAAGTGAAGCGGAGGCGTATTGTATAGCGTGTGCGGCTCTGACTAAAAGGTTACTCAAAAAGGGTGAATTCGAAAAGGGTGTAACACCTACTCTATAGGCTTAAACAAAATAATAATAATAATAATTTATTGATACAAAGTAAGAGAAAAAAAAATAATGTAGTATTAGTGATTTACCCAACTGGGGTGAGAAAAGGGCAAATGCCTATACACAAAGTGATCTCACACCAATATACAAAAAGGGGCATAACACCTTTACTATCTGGCCAAAACAAGGTTGTTCCCCCCAAAAGCTGTAATCGCGGTGCTAAACCAATTAGAGAGCGTGTTATAAACCTATTAGCTAATCACAGTGGACTTTACATAGTTTATTACACTGTATCGGCTTATACTAAAAACTAAACTTAAACTAAAAATTTGACATGTGTTTCACCCTACCTACCAATAATATACCACATTCCGTCTAACTTAAATATCACGCACTGAATTAATTAACTGTGCTATATTTCATTCAATGTCTCACGATATACATCTAGTAGTTGATTGGGGCTCGTCAGCACAAGGATCCGAGAATTACAAGACACAGATTGTTATATAGTTTAGTTATGGTGTTTCTTTTGAAGTTAAAAAGTTGCCAAACAGCCAAAGAAAGAAAATAAACATGTGTAAAACAATTTGAATCCTCTGATAATTTAACATCTGCAACTTGTTTGTTTGTGAATTATATTTTGAAGAAGAGACAAAAATGTTTGAAACTCGGCCTGGTGACAACCATTCCCTCGAAAGGCCTTACTCTCGGTTGCTATGCTTCATTGGAGCAAACTCCTGGTTCATTGACATCTATGTTCACGTAGCGCTCTGTGTAGATCCTATTGCTCTTTTCAAGGTAGTAATCTACTAAGTGTGCCTTCAAATGTTTCGAAACTGCACACCTAGCGGTGTAGCAGGTCGCAGGCTTTGCCGTGTCACCCGTGGTACCGAACACGTGTAGAGCGACCCACGTGAGCTTTGTGTGATACCGATGACCGTTCTCGCCTTTGAACATGAGGACTTAACCCGCTCTTAACATCTTTCATGCGGCAGCCTGCCTTGTCTTTTGTATGCAGGGAAATCAGTCTAAGAGGATAAGAAATAGCTATGTCTATCAGGAACTTGTCATTAGGATCATCTGGTCAAGAATCACCGAATGTATGTTGTCACCAAGTTTTGTCGGACACATGAAACTATCATTTACAGAGTGGAGCACACAACGTACGGTGTGCATCAAGGTTCAAAGCCTGCCTAGCCTATTGATAGAACCATCCCTGGCATGCTAAGCTGGTTTGCTTAATACACACCTCCCAATGGAACACCAGTAGAACCCACCCACAACTGCATCATGTCTCATATGCAAAGACCATGGACCTCAAAACACTATTTATCTATCATATCCCAGCTGTGTCTTTGGCAAAGGTCATTTTTTATTATATGTTAACGTTGGCCTGATTTAGTGATTATAATGTTAGATTATAGATTTTTAATTCTGGATTAATCGCTTCAGAATCTTCAATATGTGTAAAATCCCGTATCACAAAAAAATTACAAAGTGTGAATTAAACATTTTGTCTTTATTATCAATTACAGTAAATAGTCGACGTTCCAAAGGTAGGTTTAGCAAAAAATAGCTAACTTGCTGCTCAGCAATAATAACAAAGTGCTAGCAGATGACTTTGTGTTCCTGTCTACATTTCCCATGCTTTCTCTTATTGAGCAATGAAGCAGCTATAACTGGAGTTATAACTGGAATTATTTCTCAAAACAGAAATTTTTACTTCTAGCTTGTTGAGCCTCGTATATATATATATATATATATATATATATATATATAATTGTTATTTTTCTCACATACTTAAGATATACAAATTCTACATATTTACAGCATCAATTCTCTCCAAAATATTTCATAGTATTTTTAAACTGACAAAATGTGTTCCTTTTCTATACCCCTTATGTTTTTGAGTTATGCAACATGGCGCCAACCTTACCATGAATGTAAAGGCAGTATAGGAAAGTCGTAACTATGACTTAAAAGATACAGGACAAAATGCATATCTCGCAGGATGATCACGAGTTTGCGGGGCTACTGAAGGGCTTTGGGTGATCGTCATTTATGTAAGTCAATGAACAGTTTTTCTCCTTATCTAGCATTGAAGAAGCCATCCTGAAGTAATCCTGAACTTATTCTTTAACGTTAGATCTTTACTTGTTGGTTGATGAAAAAAAGGCTAACACATTAAAAAAACACATTTATTTAAAGATATAATTGTTTGATTTATTTATTCATTGATTGATATATAAAAAATCAATTATTACAAAGTTGGTATAGTAAGTCACGTGACCTATTGATGTCGACACTATAGAAAATTGTTAACCAGCTGTTCACTGACTTGCCATAGCTTGAGGGACGCCTGCGTGTCACGTCCTCGACTTGAAGCTTGGGTCATCTTGCAGTCACTGTAACATCAAATTTCATATTATTTGTAATGCAAAGAAAATACCTTACAATGAAAAACTGATGAATTTGATTGGATGTCAAAAGTCCTGTGTCAGCTATATCAAATAAAAAAAATACGTAATTTATTCTATATTAAATTTATTCACTTATTTAAAGCTTATTTTTAGCACCTTCGACTATCGTTACTTTAAAAAAGCTCCTTAGTTTAGAATGTTTTGAAAATTATATCGCTAAAATACGTTTCACTAGCATAAACCTCTAAAAATACTAAAAAAAACATCAATAATTAATCATCTGTGCAAATGCGGTTTAAATTTTGTAATCCTGCCCTTGCAATACTTTTTACAAATTATATTACTGTAAAAATATATTGATAAGAATTATATTAATAATTAAAATCTGTGTTTCTATATCTATCTATCTATCTATCTATCTATCTATCTATCTATCTATCTATCTATCTATCTATCTATCTATCTATCTATCTATCTATCTATCTATCTATCTATCTATCTATCTATCTATCTATCTATCTATCTATCTATCTATCTATCTATCTATCTATCTATCTATCTATCTATCTATCTATCTATCTATCTATCTATCTATCTATCTATCTATCTATCTATCTATCTATCTATCTATCTATCTATCTATCTATCTATCTATCTATCTATCTATCTATCTATCTATCTATCTATCTATCTATCTATCTATCTATCTATCTATCTATCTATCTATCTATCTATCTATCTATCTATCTATCTATCTATCTATCTATCTATCTATCTATCTATCTATCTATCTATCTATCTATCTATCTATCTATCTATCTATCTATCTATCTATCTATCTATCTATCTATCTATCTATCTATCTATCTATCTATCTATCTATCTATCTATCTATCTATCTATCTATCTATCTATCTATCTATCTATCTATCTATCTATCTATCTATCTATCTATCTATCTATCTATCTATCTATCTATCTATCTATCTATCTATCTATCTATCTATCTATCTATCTATCTATCTATCTATCTATCTATCTATCTATCTATCTATCTATCTATCTATCTATCTATCTATCTATCTATCTATCTATCTATCTATCTATCTATCTATCTATCTATCTATCTATCTATCTATCTATCTATCTATCTATCTATCTATCTATCTATCTATCTATCTATCTATCTATCTATCTATCTATCTATCTATCTATCTATCTATCTATCTATCTATCTATCTATCTATCTATCTATCTATCTATCTATCTATCTATCTATCTATCTATCTATCTATCTATCTATCTATCTATCTATCTATCTATCTATCTATCTATCTATCTATCTATCTATCTATCTATCTATCTATCTATCTATCTATCTATCTATCTATCTATCTATCTATCTATCTATCTATCTATCTATCTATCTATCTATCTATCTATCTATCTATCTATCTATCTATCTATCTATCTATCTATCTATCTATCTATCTATCTATCTATCTATCTATCTATCTATCTATCTATCTATCTATCTATCTATCTATCTATCTATCTATCTATCTATCTATCTATCTATCTATCTATCTATCTATCTATCTATCTATCTATCTATCTATCTATCTATCTATCTATCTATCTATCTATCTATCTATCTATCTATCTATCTATCTATCTATCTATCTATCTATCTATCTATCTATCTATCTATCTATCTATCTATCTATCTATCTATCTATCTATCTATCTATCTATCAATTATCTACCTATCTATCTGTATGATGGTAATATAATTATTACCTGAATATTACGTTCATCACTTTACTTACTTAGAAAGAAATTTTTACTTTTTACTTTTTTATTGATTGAAACAACACAAAATCAACGGACAAAATGAGAGAAATAATAAATAAAAATACCCTTTTATTTATAAATGACGAGTAAATATAAGTAAAAAATAATTTTTAAATTATTTAATTAAAGAATTATCCTAAAAAATGTAGATATATAGGTTTTCACAGTTCGATAAATGGTGTGAGACTTTGCTAGTGTCGTACGCTCTAACTACACTAATGTATTACGTAATATCTTCTCAAAAAAACTGATAACGTTAGAGTTATAACGTTAACGTTATAATTGGAGAAATTTTTCAGTTAATAGTTTAATATAAAACTAACTGAACGTTATATAAAAATTAGTTAACGATTACAAGACTGGTCACTTACCTATAGTAAAGTCCTTTTTGCTCGGCCAGTTTCTCGTCCACCGCACACATGATGGTGGTCTGAGCGCCGTCTTTGCAAGACTTCATCACCCAGCGCGAGCGTGTCATCACGGACTTGAAGCAACCCTGCGGCAACTTGTCAAATATGTCGGTGGACACCAGGCCAGGGTGCAGGCAATAAGCGACCACTCCACTACCTTAACAAGTAACAATAGTTTTAAAGCCACATAGACTAACATTATCTTTTTTAACGTTTAAACACAAAATGGGATCTACAAAATTAAGGATATTGCAGTTTTTACTGGAATAAAAATTTGATCCTACCAAAATAAGAGAGCGTGAAAGAACTTTCAAGTATGCAATTTGCGTGAATATTTTTTGTTTATGACGTCAGAAACAGCCAAAAATTAGTATGGTAGAAACTCAGTAGCAGATGGGTTAATGAAAACTTAAAAAAATTTATTATCGCCTCAACCAATAAATTAAGAGACTTGAAAATGTTCGATAACAGGGTATAAGATTGGACACAATGGTGATACAAAAAATACTCTCAAATCAATATTTCTGTAAGTGTCAACAATTGAAAATCAACCGTGCTGGTATGTCCGAGTTGTAAAGGCAGCTGATCGCAACTCTGTACTCCTCACCGAGTATAGGTTCGAGCCACTGCTGGGTGCGTACGTCAAGTGTGAGAGCACAACACGTTGCATGATGCATGTTTATATGCATTCCATGACGACGCACAGTATTCGGGAGGTGCATGATTGATGTGATTGCGTCTGATGAAGCTACTACACTTTACAAATTTCTAAAAAATTAACGACACTTTTCAAATTTTTGGCTGCCTATAAGAGCTCCACCTGCCTCTGTTTTATGTAGCAGAAGCTCCAGGTAGCTACAATTTATAAAATGTAGATCGTTCATTCATTGCAAATTTGTAAAGTTTAGAAACTTCATTTTGACGCGAAAAGATCTATATATGTTAAAAGTGAGACCTAGACTCTTGCTATAGACACATGTTACACACGATGTGTTCGATTGCATGTCCAACCTTGTACCAATTACGTCCATACGATCTCGTCCTTCATTGCGACGGGGCTTACAGTAATGTAGATGTATGACGGGAATAGCACGTAGGAGGTGGCAGCCTTTTCTCGCTCCCTTTAGCTAACAGCTGGTAAGCAATACGTACTGACAATGTCTTTGGCATTAAACATGCTTATGTTTAATGTTGATTCATTAACTATAGTTTATAAAATGGACGTGAAATATGGCGCCCAACGGCGCACATGTTTCACTCGCACATCGTGATATCTCTGAACAGCAATTGTATTTCAGCGTTAACTTTAGGTAGCCTTGGTTTTCTTGCTGGTGTGATAATGTTGCTGGGAGATCGGTGTCATATAGTAGGTTATAACTTTTTATCATTAATTTTTTATCACGGATAGAACTTTATTTAACAGACAAATGACATCACAATGTTTTAGACAACTAACCGAATACCGATGCTACCCGTCAAAGTGGATATACTACACTTTACAAATTTTGTGACAAATGACCGATCTATACACTTTACAAATTCCAAGGTCTCGCATATACATAGTTCTCCTATTAAAACAAGTAGAAGAGCCAAACGTAGATCGTTCACTTTGAGTCAAATTTGTTAATTGTAGTTCATTGATCAACGCCAATACAGGTAAACCTACATCACTTCATTTTGAGGCACTAATAGCAGCCCAAAACAGGCCTTTCTGAGGCACCAATTAGAGGTGCATAATGATCTTCTCACGTCAAGATGAAGCTACTACACTTTACAAATTTCCGAAGAATGAACGATCTACACTTTACAAATTTAAGGCTATATACCTGGAGCTTTACCTAACTGTTTTATATAGCAGAAGATTCAGTTAGCCGAGACTTTGTAAAGCGTAGATCGTTCAATCATTGGAAATTTGTACAGTGTAGTAGCTTCATTTTGACGCGAGAAGATCGATAAGTACATTTTTTGGCGTCTTCGCTCTATCGCATTCTCTGATTATTATAATGTGAGGTATGCACATGAATAATTAAAGTGACAAGATTATTGACTAAACTGATATTACCTATACTACCGCGTATTTTTAATTTACCTTTCAGCCTCTGCTGCAGTTCCAAGGTAAAGAGGACGTTGCATAGTTTGCTCTGGTTATAGGCACCCATTTGACTGTAAGATTTGGTGCTCTGAAGATCCTCGTAGTTGATGTATCCTCCTGAAAATTCATGAGAATAATATGATATTTATACATAGATACTAGACAGGTAAGTTAAGGCCAGGCTCTGTTATTTTTTCTATTTAAACTGCGATCTCTTATTGTCTTTAGTTCAAATTTCCGTCACAATAATTGGAAATAAACAAATGTTATATTTGGTGCCATCGTCTCAGCCAACACCATTTGGCCAAGACTTAGCGTTTTATTTATGTGTTGTTATAGTTAAAATTTGAACTACAAATATTAAAGCCCTTGCCAACCTACTTTTTTATCATTTAGAATACTAGATTGATAATTACCATACCTAAATGTCCATGAATTAGACACCAACACGTTGATTTTTAAATTTATTTTTATTTATTTTCTTTTTGACTATTATATCACGTATCTGACGACACATTGTACCAATGGGGTCATGATAGGAGGAAAGATGTTTAGGGAGGGGTTTGAATTTATCACGTAACCAGAGCGGTGGCTGTGATTAGCGGTGGTACATTGTGACGTCAGATTCGTGATATAACAGTCAAAAAGAAAATAAATATAAAATCAACGTGTAGGTCTCTAATTCATGGATAATAAGGTATGGTTATAATTATACTAAATAACAATCTAGTATTCTAAATGATAAAAAAGTAAGTTGACAATGGCTTTAAGGTATCGCTTTTTTTAACTTCCTATCCTGTATGTTTATCCGTGGTTATATGACTCCCGGATTCATGTTCAACTACCGCAAAATCTGACTGGTCAAGGCTGCCACGCCGGATAGTGATTGGCTGGCAATTTTATTCTCCTCTCAATTATAACATGATATATTATTAATTTTGGACTTTGATATCTTAAAAATTGTCCATCCATCATATATTGCAATCAAAATTTCAGGACATAATAAAATTAGCTTAGATTACAGTCCGGAGAAGTTAACAATGCTTCAAGGTTATTTGAAAATTCAACAATCGCTTATGTCATTTTGGTCGATTGTTCAAAAAATCAACCTATGTCCCACATTGTTAGAATTTTGGTACTTAATATGCATACCAAATTTCTTCGAGTTCATTGCATTAGCAAAATAGATAATTTGACATTTGATAAGTTGGCTTTTTGAATCTCCTATGTTGCCCATTTATTATTAATAGATAGATCCTTTTAAAGTTTTGTATGATTTGAATCGGACACTTTTTAAGATATTATAAACTATTGACCCTTCATTATATGATTACAGTAAAGTTCAATTACCAGTGTGGGCTAGGCTGGAGACGTTGACAATCCTGGCTGGTGCCGATGTCTTGATCTTGTCCAGTAACAACAAAGTCAGCAGGAAATGTCCCAGGTGATTGCACTGCAGAGTCATCTCATAGCCGTCTTGTGTCACCGCGTAGTCAGTAACAACACCTGCGAGAAAATAGCAAACTAAGGTTTAGGTATGTAAACAATCGAGACAGTTATTAATAGTGTCACATGTGTCCTTGGGGTGGACAGTGTTAGGGAGAGGTGCTGTAGCCAATGCTTGGGTGTGGCGTTATCTATCAGGTGAGCTGCTTTAGCAAGCAAGTCAAACGCTGCTCAGGTGTAGTGTTATCTATCAGGTGAGCTGCTTTAGCCAGCAAGCCAAACACTGCTCAGGTGTAGTGTTATCTATCAGGTGAGCTGCTTTAGCAAGCAGGCCAAACACTGCTCAGGTGTAGTGTTATCTATCAGGTGAGCTGCTTTAGCAAGCAAGCCAAACACTGCTCAGGTGTAGTGTTATCTATCAGGTGAGCTGCTTTAGCCAGCAAGCCAAACACTGCTCAGGTGTAGTGTTATCTATCAGGTGAGCTGCTTTAGCAAGCAGGCCAAACACTGCTCAGGTGTAGTGTTATCTATCAGGTGAGCTGCTTTAGCAAGCAAGCCAAACACTGCTCAGGTGTAGTGTTATCTATCAGGTGAGCTGCTTTAGCCAGCAAGCCAAACACTGCTCAGGTGTAGTGTTATCTATCAGGTGAGCTGCTTTAGCAAGCAAGCCAAACACTGCTCAGGTGTAGTGTTATCTATCAGGTGAGCTGCTTTAGCAAGCAAGCCAAACACTGCTCAGGTGTAGTGTTATCTATCAGGTGAGCTGCTTTAGCAAGCAAGCCAAACACTGCTCAGGTGTAGTGTTATCTATCAGGTGAGCTGCTTTAGCCAGCAAGCCAAACACTGCTCAGGTGTAGTGTTATCTATCAGGTGAGCTGCTTTAGCCAGCAAGCCAAACACTGCTCAGGTGTAGTGTTATCTATCAGGTGAGCTGCTTTAGCAAGCAAGCCAAACACTGCTCAGGTGTAGTGTTATCTATCAGGTGAGCTGCTTTAGCCAGCAAGCCAAACATTGCTCAGGTGTAGTGTTATCTATCAGGTGAGCTGCTTTAGCCAGCAAGCCAAACATTGCTCAGGTGTAGTGTTATCTATCAGGTGAGCTGCTTTAGCCAGCAAGCCAAACACTGCTCAGGTGTAGTGTTATCTATCAGGTGAGCTGCTTTAGCCAGCAAGCCAAACACTGCTCAGGTGTATTGTTATCTATCAGGTGAGCTGCTTTAGCCAGCAAGCCAAACATTGCTCAGGTGTAGTGTTATCTATCAGGTGAGCTGCTTTAGCCAGCAAGCCAAACATTGCTCAGGTGTAGTGTTATCTATCAGGTGAGCAGCTTTAGCCAGCAAGCCAAACACTGCTCAGGTGTAGTGTTATCTATCAGGTGAGCTGCTTTAGCCAGCAAGCCAAACATTGCTCAGGTGTAGTGTTATCTATTAGGTGAGCAGCTTTAGCCAGCAAGCCAAACACTGCTCAGGTGTAGTGTTATCTATCAGGTGAGCTGCTTTAGCCAGCAAGCCAAACACTGCTCAGGTGTAGTGTTATCTATCAGGTGAGCTGCTTTAGCCAGCAAGCCAAACACTGCTCAGGTGTAGTGTTATCTATCAGGTGAGCTGCTTTAGCAAGCAGGCTAAATACGCCTCGTCATGCACATAAATGTGACCTAATTGTAGTTTCTATAGAAAAAGTTAGAAGTGCGTAAAAAAGCAGCTTTAATGGTAAGAACTTTCATTTGTCTGAAACTGATGCACATACAGTTCACCCCATAGATTATAATTACTCACCTGCGTTGTTGATGAGCAAGTCAATGCGCTCCTCTGATTGGTTGATGATTAGAGCACATTGCTTGACCGAGGTCAGTGAGGCAAGGTCGAGGTGCACCACACGCACCTGAGCACCCTGCACCTCGGCACGTAGTTTGTCTGCAGCAGCATCAGCCTTCGTGGCATTGCGGCAAGCAAGCAACACGCGGCAACCTGGGGGAGAAATAACAAGTAAAAATTTGAGGTCTATGTGTGCTAACGTGAAAAAAAAAAAAAAAAAAAAAAAAACACGTAAATGGAAGGATATTAGTGCAGAGGATACTCTAAATTTGATTTATGTCAACATTTTATGTCTTTAACAGTTGCTGTGGAAGAAAACTTGCTTTACTAACGTAAGGTTTAAAAATTTTTATTTCAGGATACTATACTATTGAAGGATAAATGGATGATATTAAATTGAATAGTAGCCATTGGCATCGTTTTACAAAAAAAAAATTAAATAAGAAATTAAAAACTAAAAAAAGTTTAATGGGACATAGATAGATAGATAGATAGATAGATAGATAGATAGATAGATAGATAGATAGATAGATAGATAGATAGATAGATAGATAGATAGATAGATAGATAGATAGATAGATAGATAGATAGATAGATAGATAGATAGATAGATAGATAGATAGATAGATAGATAGATAGATAGATAGATAGATAGATAGATAGATAGATAGATAGATAGATAGATAGATAGATAGATAGATAGATAGATAGATAGATAGATAGATAGATAGATAGATAGATAGATAGATAGATAGATAGACAGATAGATAGATAGATAGATAATAACTTTATTAAGGCGTTGTGAGGGCTTGACAGCCCTATTTTACAAAACGTTGGACATAATTATAATAAACAATTTTACATAAGCATTTAATACAATAACATAATATAAATTAGTAACAAAATCATTCAATAATATCACACAAATATAAGTTTATATTCAGGTTTATAGTATATATTGAGAGAAAAAAAAATAAATAGATAAATCAAAATAAATGCTTACTACTTATACAAAATAACAATTAACTCAAATGATTAGTATTATACTTTTTTAACGATAAAAAATGTATACAATCTTTAATTAAGTGATGATTTTAGAGTTAAGAAAAAATATTTTAAGTTCACTTTATATTTGTCTCTTAAAAATTTACAACGACTTAAAATAAAATATACGTAAATTAACTTCAGTTAATTTTTTTACTGTGTAAATTTTAATATTTTATAATTTTCGGTCTGGAATTTGTTTTCACCGATAACAAGTTTATAGTATTGCATGCAGGTTACCTCTATGCACAAAATCTCTTGCAGTCTCAAAGCCGATGCCTGCATTGGCTCCTGTGATGACCGCAGTTTTACCGTCCAATCTCGCCTGAGACGTGCACTGACCATTGGAGAAGAGGCCCATCTTGTGTCACTGATCTGTGGGTCTGTACTGAGGTATAGAGTGCACGAGAACTGGCTAAGTCAATCAATCAATACTATAGATAACAAAGATAAGATAAATGACGAGTTAATAGCATGTACGTGAACAAGGAAAATATGTTGATTGTAGGAATATCTTTAAATTTATATCAGTAATTAGTAAAAAACAATACGATTTTAATTGAAGAATATTCAATGAAATACAGGATTATCCGTATATGTATTGTCTTTATAGCATTTATAAATGTAAATAAAAAAAAATTATATAAGGACAATCAAATTAAAAAATTATAAAATTAAGTATTTAATATTTTTTTTTAAATAAATGTAGTTTCAGCACACATCTCACACACACTCATCATACACACGCATCATACACACGCACGCACTGCACACACACAGCACGCACACACACACGTCATACACTCGCGCACACACACACATCATACACTCGCGCACACACACACATCATACACTCGCGCACACACATACAACACAAAACACACACACACATACACACACACACACACACACACACACACACACACACACACACACACACACACACACACACACACACACACACACACACACATTATTTAATGGTTACGTCACAAGATGCAAATGAACGAAAAGTAAATTGTTGTTTTCTTTTCTTTTTTTCTTTTTTTTTTTTAATAATTAAAATATTTTTTCGCTTTGTAAGATACAATTAAAGCATTATTCACAAGACGCGTAAATATGACGCGCGTCAACGTGCGTCGACGCGCGTAACAAAGTTGGAGCAATGTACACAAATGAAGCCGTTCACATGTAATTTTCAAAAACCATGTGAACGGCTCCATTTGTTTACATTGTTCTAACTTTGTTACGCGCGTCGACGCACGTTGAAGCGCGTCACATTTACGCGTCATGTGAATAATGCTTAAGATAGCATTTAATATTTTACTAACAAGTGAAGATATATTTGCAGGTATATATATACAATAAGGCAATAATACAGATACAGCTATACTAGACTCAAAAAACCTCAGTCGATTTATAGTTTTACCACTAATGTATCGCCCATTTCTCGTACGCATTTCAAAGGGGGCGGCTAGGCGATACCGTAAAAGGTCGAACGGCAGGTAACTCAGGCTTTTTGAGGCGAGTATAGAAGCTTCACAGCGTGGTCAAGACATTTTTTATCAGTTTATCAGGTGTAACCCTCGCATTGACATTTCAATTTTTTTAAATTTATTTAAATTAATAAAAATGAATATTAAATTATTTATTTCCTTATAAATGCTTGCCGCTTAGTTTACTGAATTTAAAAAAATCAAAGAATTCAGCTTTTGTTATAATAACCAATTTTAGATTTTAAGTTGCGCAGTATACGCAAGTATAAGATGTATATAAGAGAATAGAACACTTGCAAAATGTCTATATATAGTGATAAAAAAAATGCACTCAACATGATTTTTTATGGAGCAACAGCTATAAATAGAAAAAAAATTGTAGTTTTATCTAAGGTTAAAATCTTTTGATTTCTAGAATTTCAATTTTTTTTAATAATTAAAATATTTTTTCGCTTTGTAAGATACAATTAAAGCATTATTCACAAGACGCGTAAATATGACGCGCGTCAACGTGCGTCGACGCGCGTAACAAAGTTGGAGCAATGTACACAAATGAAGCCGTTCACATGTAATTTTCAAAAACCATGTGAACGGCTCCATTTGTTTACATTGTTCTAACTTTGTTACGCGCGTCGACGCACGTTGAAGCGCGTCACATTTACGCGTCATGTGAATAATGCTTAAGATAGCATTTAATATTTTACTAACAAGTGAAGATATATTTGCAGGTATATATATACAATAAGGCAATAATACAGATACAGCTATACTAGACTCAAAAAACCTCAGTCGATTTATAGTTTTACCACTAATGTATCGCCCATTTCTCGTACGCATTTCAAAGGGGGCGGCTAGGCGATACCGTAAAAGGTCGAACGGCAGGTAACTCAGGCTTTTTGAGGCGAGTATAGAAGCTTCACAGCGTGGTCAAGACATTTTTTATCAGTTTATCAGGTGTAACCCTCGCATTGACATTTCAATTTTTTTAAATTTATTTAAATTAATAAAAATGAATATTAAATTATTTATTTCCTTATAAATGCTTGCCGCTTAGTTTACTGAATTTTAAAAAATCAAAGAATTCAGCTTTTGTTATAATAACCAATTTTAGATTTTAAGTTGCGCAGTATACGCAAGTATAAGATGTATATAAGAGAATAGAACACTTGCAAAATGTCTATATATAGTGATAAAAAAAATGCACTCAACATGATTTTTTATGGAGCAACAGCTATAAATAGAAAAAAAATTGTAGTTTTATCTAAGGTTAAAATCTTTTGATTTCTAGAATTTCAATTAAGTGCAATGAAACTGTAAATTTTAACCAAATTGGTTCAAATTAAGCCAAACCAAAGCTTGGTAATTCAGCTACATAGTAAAAATTTAAGCATGGAGAAAATAATTACTGATTAATTCTCTATAAGAAAGCATGTTAAATTATTAAAGGCATAGAAAACATAAAACAACACGTTCTTTTTAATCATTAAACATTAAACACAAAATGGAATTTTTCAAAACTTATGACAATTTTTACCAGCCCCACGAGAGAGCGTGAAAATACTGTAAAGTATGCAATTTGCGTGACTATTCATGTTTATGACGTCAGAAACATGAAAAAATTAGTATGAAATATTGTGCGGGTTACATAATTGAAAATTTCTGATCACTGCTACTGAGCTACAATTGGATTTTGAGACAAACTAAAGTTATTTATGTAAGTCCCATCAAGTGTTTTGTGATATAAATGCTTATGTTTTCATGTTTTGTATGCCTTTAGGACAGTAGCTAGCACTTTGCATGGCCTAGGATCAGTTTGTATATTTTATCACTCAACTTATTGTACTAACCTGTATTGGAACTGATTAAAAAACATTACTAATATTACTATCAGCAAATGTATGTATATTGAGCGAGCGAGTCGTGACCTTCATTAGAAAATCAATAACACATAATATACACAATAGATATATAATGTATATAACACAGCTTTAGAGGACATTAGCTTTTTATATATTATATTGAATTGAACTCGTGAATATAACAATATATTATTGAGGGCTGTTTTTACATGCAGTCATGCGTGTTCGATATATATATGATGTCATACTTAATGTGCTTCAACGCCATACTGGAGTAATGAATATAGTATAACTCAGCAAAAAAACGTGTTTTTTTGGTAATTTTCTTTAGAATAAGTTTTTTTAAATTGTTTTCATTTTTCTCGTATACTTAAAATTCAACCTATTAACAGCATCAATGCTTTCAAAAATATTGCTTAGACCGCGTATTTTTAAACTGGCCATACCAGCAAATATTATATTGCAGATAATAATGATTTATGCATTTTTGCTATGATAAAAAATGCAGCATAAATTATTTAATTTAATATTTCCACGTTCTACTATACATGAAATATAAATTAAATACTTCATATTTATGCTAGTCCAATTTTATCACAATTTATTCGCTATCATTCATTATAATTTATGCTATAGCTTTCTTTAATGTAATATATGTTTCTTTAAATGTTGTTATTTTGTAAGAACAAAGTAATTATGCTGAACATGTTAAGGATTGTATATAGATGGCTTGTATCTCAAAATCTAAAAAGAAAACTCACAAACTTTATGATGCCATTTGAAAGTTAATAGTAACAGCTACCTATGATAAAATTTTCAGAACCCGTGACCATCAGATAAGAGAGAAATTAATTATTGAAATTAACATTGGCTCTTATGAGACTAAAACTTCAAAAAATTATAATTAAAAATCTAGCATGGTGACCCCCCAAATTTTTTACATTTTTGAAGATACCTAATTGTAATGTAACACTGTACAAAATTTCAGATTTTTCTGTCTTTATTACAACTTTTTAGTCAAATCCCGCAGTAGCTGATTTCCCGCCTTATAACTATATTATGTTATTATGTAGTATAATCACTATTATACTTATACAATATAGCATATTACATTATATGTTGCAACATTGAGCAACCAAAATTATTGTGTATAAAACATTATATATAATAATATTAATAGCATAAATTAGTTAATTAATTATTTTCTATGTTTACTTACATAATTATGTTAAAAAATTTCTAGCAGTAAAGTTGGTTCAGCGTAATAATTTGTTATACACTATAATTGTAATTTATTTCGAGTATGTAAGTGAAGTTGTATAATACTGTGCGTGCGTGTGTAAGTCTGCGCTCGCTCAGCATGACATGGCACACCAATGTGCTGCTGTTTTCAATTAACTATCAAGTCACGTGATCATAATGTCAAGGGCACAATAATTGAACTTCCGCGGAGAAGAAATGTGACAAATTGTGATGTCATAGTTACATTAAAATTGTCGGGTAAAGGAAATTATACACGGAAAGATTAAAACTACGTAATTTATGCTGTATTTATGTCATATAGCATAAGTGATGCTAAATTTGAACAATATATATAATTATGCTGTACTATTACATAATATTTATGCTATGTAACATAGTTATTATATATATATATATATATATATATCATAATATATATATATATATATATATATATATATATATAATATATATATATATATATATATATATATATATATATATATATATATATATATATATATATATATATATATATATATATATATATATATATATATATATATATATATATATAGCAATTTTTACGTAATTTATACTTCCCATGAAATTATCTCTCTCTCTCTCTCTCTCACTCTCTCTCTCTCTCTCTCTCTCTCTTTCTTTCTCTCTTCCTCCTGAACACTAGGGTCTTCTGGGCCAATTGAAAAAAAATATACAAATTTTTGAAAGTCCAAAAGTTATAATTTATATTAAAAATATTTACAATACAGTGTTAAAATTAAAAAAAAATATTAATTTACTTAATAATGGGTTGAAAGAAAAGATAATTTGCATGCCATGTTATTGTGGTCTAATTTTCTTTTAGGAAAAATAAATAATATTGGTGTATATAAAACTTCTTAAATAAAATGTTCTTTCATATGGTTATTTTTTTTTTTTTTTTTTTTTTTTTTTGAAATTACGGGGGGAGTTACGTAAGCATGACGGATGAACAATTAGAGGAGTTAATGTTATTGCATATTCTAAAAGAGGACATCGTCCTGTGTTGATTGATATGCGAATTTTTACATTTTTGTTTCTAAGTGTTTATTTACTTAACTGGTTTCTGAACACGATTTACAAATTTAAAAATCGAACGTGAATAAAAATTGTACGTTAAATAAAGTAAACAGATGGTGGAAATTTGGGATGGATTCTCAGTTTTTAGATCAATTTTATAGCATGGGGCAAAAAATGATGAAACAATAATAATATTAAAACAAATAGTCTGGGATGACTACATTACGTATAATACATAATATATTATTTGAACGTAGAGGAAAAAATACTTTAAATCTATTTCAAGGGTAAAAACTTTTTTTTTACACAAAAAAATATTGGAAACTAGAACACAATGGTATATATAAAAAAAGTATTTAAATATGATAGAAAAAAAAAGTTAAAAATTTAGGTAGAAAATAACTATTAATAAAGGGGAAGTTGAAGAGTTACAACATGGCTTTTTCAACTAATATCGAAAATATTGAAATACAGAAAACAAACGACATATTTTTACGTGTTTTAAGAGATTTTTTTTTATCCCTGACATAAATTAATTTTTTTAAATTATTTATTATAAAAAGCGAAGTTCCGTTTTTCATTTATTATTTCAAGCTTTATTTTACTTCCTTTTCAATAAATTAACACTGCAAGGATTCTATAGGAAATTATTGAAATTAAGGATAAAAAAAAATTTTAAAACACAAAAGTTTGAAAAGTGATTATAATTATTTTGTAACTGCAAAGTGCATTTAAAAAGTCAATAATAATATAATGATTTGAAATAATTACAAAATTTTTACTGTACAGTACATTTTTTAATTGATTTACATAAAATTTCAATTTTTACAAAGTTAATAATTAAGCGACGAGACGTAGTGCTGAAGTCACTGTAGAAAATTGTGGACCAACTGTTTTGTTTGCTTATTTTATTTAATGACTCCGCTATCACTTAATACCTATACATATTTAACAATATAGTAAAAAGTAATACACTTGTACCAACACCAACATTAAATTAATTATTCTTCATTAAAGTCACGTGATGACGTCACTGTAGAAAAGTGTGGACCAGCTGTTCACTGACCTGCCATAACTTGAAGGACGCTGCCGTGTCAAGACCTTGGCTTGAGGGCTGGCTCTTCTTGCAGTCACTGCAACATCAACATAGCTAACTAGAGAAGCGACAACCTCATGTTTTAGGCAGACCTGCACTACAATTAGTCCGGCTAAAAGTACCCAAACTTAAATGACAGTCGAAATAACCTTAGCCAATGAGAAAGCTTCAATTTTGTGAGTAGCCTATCATCTAGTTTGGGTACTTTTAGCGGGACTTTTAATACAATTGTATTGCAGGTCTTAATAAAACTGTAGGTTGTCGATTCTCTGTTTAGGTTCTCTAAGCTGACGTCATGAACAGCGAATTTTGTTAAATTAAAGACTCAAATGGTTTTACGATCCCCAATACGAGTTGATGCAGTTGATTCAAGTTGATGCATGGTGTGTTGACTGCTGCACTTGTCTCTGTTTTACTTGACTTGTATGATGTTGTGATGATCGACTTGGTCAAGACAGCAAGCGTAAGGCGGTCAGTAAACATCATGCAAACTGGAGAGAAGGAACATCGGCGGGCGAGCATATTTTGTTGTGCTTTGATATAAGTCAAGTAAAGCACAGAGAAGTGCAGCAGTGAACACCTTTTCTTATTGTTATGCATCGCGATGCATACACAGAAAATAAATAATAAATAAAGGCATAGACAGCATGAAAACATTAGCAATTATATCACAAAACACTTGATGGGAAATAAATCATATTAATGGGTCTCAAACCCAACTGTAGCGTTGTAGCAGTGATCAGAAAATTTTGATTTATGCAACCCGCACAACATTGTTCTATCAGTTTTTGCATGTTTCTGATGTCATAAACGAAATATTTAATCAAATTGCATACTTTACATTTTTTTACGCTCTCATGTGGGGCCACATTAACATTCTGTTAAAAATTATCATCACTCATCAGTTTTGTAGATCTCAGTATTTATTAATTAAAGAAAATGTTGTTTCAAATTAAAATGTACCTATTGCAAAATACAGGATTCATGTACCTGAAATATAGGAAGAAATTTTTTCACGTGTATTATGTCTCTAAAATTTACTATTATATTAAATCACCTATAATAAAGTCCATTTTGCTCGGCCAGTTTCTCGTCTACCGCACACATGATGGTGGTCTGAGCGCCGTCTTTGCAAGATTTCATTGCCCAGTTTAAGCTTCGCATGATGAACTTTTTGAAAGTGCTCGGGATGTTATCAAATATGTCAGTGGATACTAAGCCAGGGTGCAGACAGTACGCCACCACGCCAGTACCTGAACATACATAGTCTTATTGAGTAATTGACATAGTATAGCCCTAGTATACATAATACCAAGCCAGGGTGCAGGCAGTACGCCACCACGCCAGTACCTGAACATACAAAGTCTTATTGAGTAATTGACATAACATAGCCCCATTACAATACAATGTACATTAGATAATTCAATAAAAAAATTAGAAATATTTATTTTAAAATAAAAAAATATTTTTATGTCTTGAGCGTAATATAGATTTTGTTTGTTCAACCGCCAATAATAATATGTATTAAATTTTTTAGATGTATTTTCTTGATTGAAAAAGCGTGGTATTTATATAAAAGGTACGCTTTTTTAATGAAAATGTGTGTAGTATATAATTGTATTTTTGTTTATCCAAAGGTACATGTACAGTACAGAGCAGCAAAAATGTCAACAAAGGATATGCCGCTCCAATGAGGTATCTGGACAGTTACTGTCATTACAACAGCAAGGTGTGTCCACTGCCGCAATTCACCGCCTTCTTGTGCAGTCACTTGTCTATGAAACAACCAAAAGATGCATGCCTCCTGGATGGGCAGTCTCGTGCAAACCTTCTCTCTCTTTTTGTTCTCGCTGCCTGTATCAAGAAAATATCATACACAAACAAACTGAAGACAGAAAAAAATCAACTCCACCTCTCTCGCTCTCCTAGTTGATCGTGTTGTGCGCTCACACTCACGCACTGTTTTTCCTATAATATAGTATTGGTATTGGTATGAATTTTAGACAGAGAGAACGAGAGAGAGAGAGAGAGAAGGGTGTGGAGTTGTTATTTTGCAGCGAGAACAAAAAGAGAGAGAAGGTGTGCACGAGACTGCCCATCCAGGAGGCATGCATCTTTTGGTTGTTTCATAGACAAGTGACTGCACAAGAAGGCGGTGAATTGCGGCAGTGGACACACCTTGCTGTAGTGATGACAATTTCTGTCCAGATACCTCATTGGAGCGGCATATCCTTTGTTAACATTTTTGCTGCTCTGTACTGTACGTGTGTAAGTAGAAAATGTTGTGTTCTGTTATCTAATTCAGGTGCAGTGACAATAAAAGTAAGTTTTTCGCGACATTATTGAACCAGAAAGGTGCGGAGCCCACTGAAAGCGTCGGAGAAGGCAGCCTTAAGGTTCAACAGCACGCGCCATGTAAACCAGGCCATATCTGGGTTCAACGTGAGAACCGCCTGGTAACCGGGCGGTGCCCGGCAGCCACGCGGTTTTACCCCCAAAACCGCCCGGTAACCGCGCGGTTCCCGAGCTCGGTTTTTAGCACGGTAACCGCGCAGTTTTTTGCGCGTTTTTTTTTGTGAGCAGGGCATGTTATAGCAAACTAAGGTTGCATCTTACCAAGAGCCGTATAGTTATATTTTTTATTGTAAAAAATATTTAACTAATTTGAGATGTAATCCGCAACCTCTAGTTAAAACTTAGTTATATTTTTTAAATTAAATTGTTTTTTCAATAACAACTTAATTATGGTTTAACTATAGTTATCTAGCGCTGCAGCTTACAGGAGAAGGTTTAACTATATAGAGGTTGCAAGTTATGGCTGTGCGGAGTTACCTTTCAGTCTGTGCTGCAGCTCCAAGGTAAAGAGAACGTTGCAAAGTTTACTCTGGTTGTAGGCGGCATCTTGACTGTAAGACTTAGTGCTCTGTAAGTCATCGAAGTTGATACGTCCTCCTGTATCAAACAACAATACAATCTCAGGTTACAAAATACATAAATTTACGTACAGCTCTGGACAAAAGTTCACCTCCTCGAATGCTGTGCATCGTCTGGAAATGCATGACGTGCTATATGATAGTATGTGTCCTGATTATGTTAATTTGTCTATTAAAATATATACTTACTCATGTGCATCAAGCTGGAGACGTTGACAATCCTTGCTGGTGCCGAGGTCTTGATCTTGTCCAGTAACAACAAAGTCAGTAGGAAATGTCCCAGGTGATTGCACTGCAGTGTCATCTCATAGCCGTCTTCTGTCACCGCATAGTCACCAACCAGGCCTGCGTGTGATAAATATAATGATTTTAAAGCCATAGACTACATAAAAACACATGTGCTTTTTTATTGAATAATGGGACCTTTAAAACTGATGACAAATTTTTTCACAAGTAAAGTAATAATGAAGCCCAAGCCCCACGAGAGAACGTGAAAATACTGTAAAGCATGTAAATTATGTAACTATACATGTTTATGACGTCAATAACAGTCAAAAAGTGGTATGAAAATGTTGTGCGGGTTGCATAAATCGAAATTTCTGATCTCCGCTACGAAGCTACAGTTGGGTTTTGAGACAAACTAAAGTTATTTATTTAAGTCCCATCAAGTGTTTTGTGATATAAATGCTTATGTTTTTATCTGGTCTATTTCTTTAATATAACCTCTTCAGTCCCTGACTTAAAAAAAACACTTTCGTATATATTTAAACCAATTTTGTGTGCAAAATCTATATAAAATATGTTTTTTTTTGTCAATTCTTTGGTCGGCACGAATGCACGATATAGTGCTATAATATACTCTATGTATAGTGCAGCCTGTGCTAGCAGTCAGGTGCCGCTCCACCTAGATCTCAGGTGACATAAAAACTATACTGAAATCAGGTACCGCTCCTCCTAGATCTCAGGTGGCATAAAATCTAAGTGCTAGTGATAAAGCGCGTCACTTATGCCAGAGACACAGCACCGGTTACTCAGATCTTGCGCGCATGTACTAGGGTACACGGAAAACATAAATTTAACAAACTATTCAGATACATATAAGTAACTCTTACTCTTCAGTACAAACCAATAACTTTTTTGAAAAAAGTTTAAAGAGTAACTCTTTAATATAAACGTAATTTCTTTAGCAGTAAATAGTTAACTCTTTAGATTCTAAAAAACTTAGTATGTATCTAACGAATTTATTATAAAAAAAAGTCTAAATAGTAACTCTTCAAATAATTTTTCCTTGTAAGGCGCGGGATTATTTGCGTTAGTATACTTATGTACTTACATTCAACATTTTTTTCCGTGCAGTTTTCCAATGCTTTTAAGTATTATGTTATCAACGGTTATGACGTCACTAAACGTTGACAATCTAATGATAAAAACGTCAATGATGTCACAAGCGTTATATAGTATCATAATGGAATAAACATTAAAATTGGCCATGGCAAATCATCATTTTTTTCCGTTCGGTACGTCTCAATGCTTGTGACGTCACTAACGTTTTTATCGTTAAAATTTCAAAATGAGGCTTTTTTGAACTCCTATATTATAAATACATCTCGAACTGAAAATTCTATAACATCCTTTGTGCAGTTCACCCCATAGAGAATTACTCACCTGCGTTATTGATGAGCAAGTCAATGCGCTCCTCTGATTGGTTGATGATTAGAGCACATTGCTTGACCGAGGCCAGTGAGGCAAGGTCAAGGTGCACCACGCGCACCTGAGCACCCTGCACCTCGGCACGTAGTTTTTCTGCGGCAGCATCAGCCTTCGCGGCATTGCGGCAAGCAAGCAACACGCGGCAACCTGGAGGAGAAATAACAAGTAAAAAGCTGGACAAAAACTTGACAGGTTAATATTATACCTTACAATACCTAAAAATCAATGATTTCGCCGGTGGCATTGAACTTATAAAATAGCGGGTGCGGAAAATTACGTCACAACTCGCCTGTTTCACGTGAGCGTAAAAAAGTGAGCTATGGTGTCATATTATATCCCGCATCTGCCATTTCTTGAATGGAAAATAAATTAGAAATCAATAACTCCGTAAAAATCAACGTTGATTTTTCAAGTATAGTAATAGGATATATAATATTCTTAGACATGTTTTTGTTGAATGCATTCTTTGCCTTTAAGTTTATTTTATTCAAGCACTCGTTTAAATCTAATAATTAATTAAGCAATTAGAATTTTAATTAGTCGATTATTCAATGGTAAAATAAGTTCAATATAATTTCACGTCTAACTGATTGATACAATTATATAGATAAAAATATAAAATTAGTTTTCTCTGCTGCTTTCTGAGAGAAATAAACAAAATGTAGAAAAACAAAACTTCAGCAATATTTCTCGTACCGTCGTTTTATTTAAAAGTGAATTTTTATTGGCTAATGGCAGTAATGGCCATTCAATGCAATGATGGAAACTTCAGTTGACAAAAAAAAAAAAAAAAAAAAAACTATCGAAATACATTATACCCATATGCCAATAGAAATTATTATTTATTTATTTTTTCAGTAAAATGACCGTACAATTGCTAACACTGATAAGCTTACTTCACTGATAACAAGTATTGCATGCAGGTTACCTCTGTGCACAAAATCTCTTGCAGTCTCAAAGCCGATGCCTGCATTAGCTCCCGTGATGACCGCAGTTTTACCGTCCAATCTCGCCTGAGACGTGCACTGACCATTGGAGAAGATACCCATCTTGTGTTACTGATCTGTCTGTCTGGCTTCACGGAGGGATGAAAAGTTTGTGTGAAATTTCAGGGTTATATTTAGATGGATTGTGTCTCAAATTTTAAAGATCATTATATTATGTACATATATACCAAAAATGTTTTAAATTTTCTAGTTGTTTATAAAAATTGCTCCGTTTTGAAAGGCAGTTAAAAATGAAAATGATTCTCCAATAAAAAAGAAAATAATGCTTAAGAATAAGATATCTATTTTTTAAAACTGCGTAAATAAAAATATCGTGTCTTGAAAA
Source organism: Ecdyonurus torrentis (assembly GCA_949318235.1). Taxonomy (NCBI): domain Eukaryota; kingdom Metazoa; phylum Arthropoda; class Insecta; order Ephemeroptera; family Heptageniidae; genus Ecdyonurus; species Ecdyonurus torrentis. Next base: position 53,621,463 of record OX439128.1, on the reverse strand, counting down.
TTCTGCTCGCGAGAAGCAAACGAAAAAAGACACGAAAATGAGAACCCCAATAACAATTAACAACAATTTTTTTTTTTTTTAATTAAGTATGGTTTCATTGAAAGTTTTAATGAAAAAAATATCTTTCGGCTATTTCACGTGTGTACTTGTATAATACACACACACACACACACACACACACACACACACACACACACACACACACACACACACACACACACATACACACACACACACACACACATATATATATTTATATATATATATATATATATATATATATATATATATATATATATATATATATATATATATATATATTGCAGAGTATTATTACCTCCTTATACCAAATAACTATATTTTCAAGATATAAAAGGTTTAACAGACTTTATTTTTAGATAATTGCAATTATGATTTGGTTTCAACACGAGCTATACCAACAAGCTTTCTGAAGCAAAGTAAAATATCTGGCCTTTAAAATTACGTGTTTTGTATAATTTATGTCACATAAAGAATTAACAATTACTTATTACCTAACTATATAATTACTAAATTAGTATAGTCTGACCAACCAACTAAAATATTTGTCATTTTGATTGGCAATACCATGAAAGTGGTATAGTAGAGTAGAGGAGGCTAGACGAAATATTGGGGTTTTATCATCTTACTCAAGCAGGTAGCTTGCAAGCCATGGTTTTAACAATAAGTTAACCTCTTTGATACCTAGCTGTCACATTCAAAAAGTATAGTTTGGCGCGGTTTTACTATAGCCATCAATGTATAAAAATTAGATGAAGAAGTAAGTTATAATAGTAAGGAAAAATTAAAGACTAAATTATTCTTGCAGAAACCTAATTTTATTAAAAAGATGAATAATTCAAAAAGTTTTATTCTTAAATTTTATCTAGAAATGCAAATTTTGCTAACCAAGAAAAAAAAAGATAAAGATGTACATGTTACCTCTCTTTGTTTTGCAAGCATGGCTGCATGTTAAAACTAAAATTTTTGTTCCTGCACTTTATAGGGTCTATGCATTCATGTTAAAGTCGACGCCATGTTGGATAACTCAATAACATGGGTGACATAGGAAAATAAATCATTTTGCCAGTTTAAAACCACTATGCAATATTTTTGAGAGCATTAATGCTGTAAATATGTTGAATTAGTATCTCAAGTATGTGTGAAAAACAAGAATGACAAAAAATGAAGCGATTTGTCAAAGAAAATTGGCTTAAATGAAGTTTGTCCTACGCTGAGCAATGTTATTCACTACTCCAGTATGGCCTCCAAGCGCAATAAATATGACGTCATCCGCATACACCCTATAGTTCATTGGTCACACTATAAGTATAGTGTTGTTCGTAGATCCTGTTTTCTTGCACCAAAAAATGCGCATTTCATTTGAATAACCAAAGGTGATCGTCATTTTAGGAGCAGAGAACAGGGTGTACGAACAGCACTAATTTACTTACATTATAAATTTTAGTAGTAAACAAATGAAGATAGAACTTTGAATATTTATTTGCACTCAAAACTTGTTATTTTAATATAAGACGAGCAAACAATATGTCCCGATGTACTTGTGTTCTACACTGCACTGCGCACTGCACACTTATTTTGTTTTACCTCCCACACGTGATGTGTCACACGTATTATCACGCACGTCCGCGCAACTGCACACAAGTGATCGTGCGTGACGTCATGTGGTGATGATGATGCAAGGTCGAGCATAACAAAAATAAAGAACAACCAAAATAATATTAATATATTATGTGACTTTAAAGTTTAAACATATATGAAAAATAATGCTAAAATTATATATATATAAATATATAAAAAAAAATTGCTTTTTTATTGTACAGGGCGTTAATAAAGTCTTTGAGAAAATTAAACATGAATAAAACAGAAAATTAAACTAAAAAGTAAAAGTTGAAATATCAAATGAAAGCCTTAAATTTGTCATTTATGAAAATGAAAAAGAGAAAAAATGGTCACATGGTTTGCTAACAATTATTAAAAAAAAAAAAAAAAAAAAAAAAAAAAAAAAGCAACATTTTCAGAGTGACTGCCATGAGGATTTATCACGTATTTATTACATTTTTTAAGTTTTCCTTTTCGATACTGCACCTTTTTTACAGAGTACGTTACAAGCGTTAGAATCACAGTGGAATAAATGTTAAACTTAGCCGTTGCAAATCTACATTTCTTTTTCCTTTTGGTCCCAAAAAAAAAAAAAAAAAGAGAGAGAGAGAGAAAGAGAAAGAAAGAAAAAGAAAAAAAAAACGACTTTTCATTTTCAAACAAGTAAAAAAAAGTAATTATGAAAATAAAATAAAAATTCAATATATTATATAGAATATAAAAGAAATTTCAATGTTGATAATAATTTCTTTCCTAGAAAATTATTTAAAAAGTCTTTATAATACCTCTATCTATACTGTATTCTGTGCTTCACAGATTTTTTTATTACTTTTGATTGATTTATTTATTATTATTTTATATATTTTTTTTTTGGGAAATAAAAAACACCACAAAAGTTAAAATTTTGAATTTTAGAACGTGATGATCAGATCGGATTTGAAATTAGATCACGTTCCTTTTTTTTATAACGGGTCAATCCGATCAAATAATCGTGATCGGATTGAAAAACGATCAATCGACTACAACACTGATTTTTTTTAATAAAATTACTATATAAAAATAAATACGTAATAATTATACTAGCAAGTAGCAACATCACAAAATAAAAGTAACGTATGCTATATTGTACAGTGATTATACTACATAACATAATAGTTAACATGTTCAGCATAATTACTTATGTTATTACAAAATAACAACATTTGTGCTCTACAATATAGCAAGTGTTCAATGTAGCAACATAATGTATATGCTATATTGTACAGTGATTATACTACATAACATAATAGTTCACATGTTCAGCATAATTACTTATGTTATTACAAAATAACAACATTTGTGCTCTACAATATAGCAAGTGTTCAATGTAGCAACATAATGTATGCTATATTGTACAGTGATTATACTACATAACATAATAGTTCACATGTTCAGCATAATTACTTATGTTATTACAAAATAACAACATTTGTGCTCTACAATATAGCAAGTGTTCAATGTAGCAACATAATGTATGCTATATTGTACAGTGATTATACTACATAACATAATAGTTAACATGTTCAGCATAATTACTTATGTTATTACAAAATAACAACATTTGTGCTCTACAATATAGCAAGTGTTCAATGTAGCAACATAATGTATGCTATATTGTACAGTGATTATACTACATAACATAATAGTTAACATGTTCAGCATAATTACTTATGTTATTACACAATAACAACATTTATGCTCTACAATATAGCAAGTGTTCAATGTAGCAACATAATATATGCTATATTGTACAGTGATTATACTACCAGGGGCGGATCCAGGAATCTTGTTTGGGGGGGGGGGGGGGGGCGATCCCTTAGGAAAATAATCATGTAGGACCGGGGGGGGGGGAGGGTAGCGCGCCGCAGGCGTAAAAATTTATTTGGCCACGCCCCTTTTTGGAAAAAATTGCAAAATTAGTATGCCTTTGAAAAAATATTCTTGAATTGCAAAATTTTTGATTTGGTAGTTTTTTCCTTTTTTTTCTTTCATTTTTTTTATGTAAGCAAAAAAAGAAGTAAAAGTAAGACAAAATGATTTCATCTGGAATATTTTCTATTTTGATCTCTTCAAAATTCTTGTTTTTTCTTTTATTTCCAGTCTCCTTACAATCAAATATGCAATAAATTATTAATGTTATTTCATTGAGAAAAAAAAAAAATCTTGAAAACAAAAAATCTTGAAAAAAAAGGACAAAATTTAAAAAATAAACTATTAATATTGTGTATTATTATTGTTCTTTTTTTTTTTTTTTTTTTTTTTTTTTTTTTTTTTTTTTTTTTGGTATCCCAATTTACTAAAAATTGTTTTGCACTTTTTAAAACTATTATGATATTGTAAAACATAACTTATATTTGGATGGAAAAATATTTTGAGATAAAAATTATAATTTTTTTTTTTTTTTTTTTTTTTTTTTTTTAGTTCTTATCACAAGCAAAATATTTTGTGGATGTCCAAGTTAACAGAACTATATCTCTGATATATTACCCTGCGATGGCATGACAACTAAGGGGATGTTAAAAAATTATTTTTTGTTATAAAGTCAGGATTCAAACGCTTATTTAGTAATAAAAGTTGCGCCGAAGGCGCAAAAAAAATTTTAATGGACTAATTTTTTTTCAATTTTTGCTCATTTTTTTCCACCCACGTGGGCCATTTGGGGGGGGGGCGGTCGCCCCCACCGCCCCCCCCCCCTGGATCCGCCCCTGTATACTACATAACATAATAGTTAACATGTTCAGCATAATTTAGCATAAATTATTAATTAAAAGTGACACAAATACAGCATAAATTACGTAATTTATTCTTTATGTGTGCCAGTTAAAAAATATTAAAACAATAAATTTTGAATACATTGCTCTTATTAAGTTGAATAAGTATCAAGTATGCGAGACAAATAATATTACTACTAAAAATTAACTGCATTTCGCAAAGAAAATAGACAAGAAATGAAGTTTGTCCTATACTGAGCAATGTTTTAGGGTGGCGGTTTCATTCATGTTAAAGTCGACGTTATAAGTGAGTACTAAATAACATCGGCTGGTATAGGAAAATGACACATTTTGCCAGTTTAAAAATACATTGCAATTCTTTTTTGAGAGCATTGGTGCTGTTAGCAGGTTGAATTAGTACCTCAAGTATGCAAGAAAAATAATGATGACCACAAAATAGCTAATTTACAAAAGAAAATTGCCAAAAACTAAGTTTGTCCTATGCTGAGCAATGTTATTCATTACTCACCGTTAAGCACTCAGAATGACGTTATGCACACACACCCTATTCATTATATACTCTCCAGTATTGCGCCCAAGTGCAATATATAGGACGTCATGCAGATACACTCTTTTTTTTCTTTTTTTTTTTAAACGCTTATGTTTACTCAAAATGCCGGAAAAGGAAATCACGTGACTAGAAAAGTAGGAGAACACCAGCAGAGCAAAAGCTATAGGCCCAACGAAGCGAAAAACAATGTACGATAGTGACTGCGCATTTCGTGCGTCTTCTTCAAATTTAAAACTTAATTTCCGGTATTTTTCACGTTTTGATGGCGGAAAAATATTATCGTTTGTAATTTTTTTTTTTTAAAGTTGAACTTTTATTGGAAATAGATCTTGAAGATTGGGAAAATTTGGAAAAGACAAACGAAATGCGCAGTCGCTACCTTACGTTTTCTTTCGTTGGCTAGGCCTGAGCCAACTCCCACTTTTAACATCACATGGTTTCCTTTTCCTGTTGTTAGTAATCATAAGCACCCTGTATGTCGTTTCTTGAGTAAGTCACGTGACGAGGTGGTGACGTCACTATAGAAAATTGTTGACCAGCTGTTCACTGACTTGCCATAACTTGAGGGACGCCTGCGTGTCACGTCCTCGACTTGAAGGTCGTCTTTTCTTGCAGTCACTGCAACAACAACACAGCTAACTTCAGTATACAGTATTTTTAGTATAAAATTGATTTCTATTGGATTATGGTCATACAATGCAATATCAGATGGAGCTTTCAGTTAAAGCAAAACTTAATTTTTTTTCTCCATATTGTGTTATCGTGCTACAAAGTCCCATCAAAGACATTTTCTTATCGACAGATAAAGAATTCCCAGTAAATATAAACCACACATAAGTGCAAGCAACAAGCAACGGCCTAAGTACACAGCCCGGCATTCACCATTACAGCTAGTATAGAAGAACCGTGGAAAACTCTGGAAGATTCCTTACCTATAATAAAATCCCTTCTGCTCCGCTAATTTCTCATCCACCGCACACTTGATGGTGGTTTGAGCTCCATCCTTGCTGGACTTCATTGCCCAGCGCATGTTTTGCATGACGAACTTTTTGAAGGGGTTCGTCATGTTATCAAATATCTTGGTGGAGACCACTCCGGGGTGTACGCAGTACGCGACCACTCCAGTACCTTAATAAATATTATATAATACTTAAGGCATATAGACCAGAAGAAAACCTTATAGCAATTACATCAGAAAACACATGATGGGACTTACATAAAAAAACATTAGTTCGTCTCAAAACCCAACTGCAGTACCGAAGCAGAGATCAGAAAATTTCAATTTATGCAACTTATACATAAGTTTTGCCTGTTTCTGACGTCATAAACAGAAAATTCATAACAGTTTTTTCGTACGCTATCTTATGCGGCCACATTTACATTTCTGTTAAAATTTGTGGATAAGTTTTTGTTTTTAAAGTCCCTATATAGACTTAGGAACAAGCCTTTTTATATCATTGAACACAAAATGGGACCTTTGAAACTGGTGTTAATTTTCACTAGGTCCCAAACGTAAACACACAAGAGAGCACGAAAAGTCTGTAAAGTAGGCAACTATGACGTCAGAGCATAAGAAATTGTTGTGCAGGTTGCATAAGTTAACATTTCTCATTTGTCTTTTTGACATTGCATTTGAAATTTTGGGTCAAAATAAACATTTTTTTTTTTTTTTTTTTTTTTTACAAATCCTCTATTGTGTTTAATAATTAATAAATTAAAAAGGCATGTTTCTAGGCATCGAGAGGGGCTTTAACCATTAAATGTTGTATGTGGTCTTTGGTTCTAATGGATAGATTTTGGTATATATGACAATAATAGAAATGTTTACAGGGTATATATATGTAAATAACACGCTTAGTCACCTTTTAGTCTCTGCTGCAGTTGGAAGGTAAACAAAACAATGCACAGTTTGCTCTGCGTGTAAGCGGCCTCTTCATTGTAGGACCTGGTGCTCTGCAGGTCATCAAAGTTGATACGTCCACCTGCAACAACAAAAATATAACTCTTTATATTACATTATGCAAAGATGCATTCGTAATTATGCCACTCTAAAAATTGGTGCATTATATTCGTTACGAATACTAATTTATTATAGGCAATTTTTTTTTAGTTATTACGAGTAAAAAATAATGTATTTTAGCAAGTTATTAAAAATAGCTAATTTAAGCTGTTTTAAGGTTTTTAAAGCTATATTTTAAGTTAAAATAGTTATTGTTAATAATTTGCTCTAAAATGCATTATTGTAGCCTACAAAAAAATTAACCGATTTTCTAAAGAAAATTTCCTTAAACGAAGTTTATCCTATGCTCAGTAATGTTATTCACTACTCCAGTATGGCCTCCAAGTGCATTACACATGACGTCATAGGATACACCCTATATACTGACACATGTACATCAAGCTGGAGACGTTGACAATCCTGGCCGGTGCCGAGGTCTTGATCTTGTCCAGTAACAACAAAGTCAGCAGGAAATGTCCCAGGTGATTGCACTGCAGTGTCATCTCATAGCCGTCTTCTGTCAACGCATAGTCACCCACCACACCTGCAATCGTAGAGTATGTAAGCACTGGATATTGTAGGTAATACAATTCAGTATTATAGTCGTTGCCTAAACTATAACGTTTTAGGAGTAAACAAGAAGGAAACAGAAGCAATTATATCACAATAAAACATTCGATGGGACTTCTTTATACTTTGTCTCCAAACCCAAAAATTAAATAACGAAATTAATAATAATAACCCTAGATTTTAAACGGTTAGTTTGGACCGCGGATCCGCGGTCCTGATTTTTTTTTTACTGGTCCATAGTTTGTTTCATTGTTAATATTAATTCATTTGGTGCAAACAAAATGCTTAAAAAATTGCTTTGACTAAAAATTTTATAAACCCCACTACAGGCTCGGACTGGCCATAAGAGCAAGTCCGCAATTTCGGACGTGCCCCCCCCCCCTGTTTGGAGGCCCCTAAGGCTCAAAAAGGGGCGTAACTAGGGTGTTACGCCCCCTTTGTGGCCCCTAAAGAGGGTGTTACACCCCTTTTGCGGACGAGGCCCCTTGATTACCAGTCCGACCCTGCCCCACTATATAAGTCCACTACACACACCGACACGTAAAGAATAAATTATGTAATTTATGCCATTTTAGCATAAATTATGCTAATTTAGAATAGCATAAATATTTATGCTCGACAACATAATATTTATGCTATGTTACATAGTTATTATGCAGTATAGCATAAATTATGCTGTATTGAACAAATTGTGCTGAAAATAATTTAACATAATTATTACGTATTAATTTTTCTCTGCGTAGAATTACTCACCTGCGTTGTTGATGAGCAGATCAACGCGCTCCTCTGATTGGTTGATCAGTAGAGCACATTGCTTGACAGAGGTCAGTGAGGCAAGGTCAAGGTGCACCACGCGCACCTGAGCACCCTGCACCTCGGCACGTAGTTTGTCTGCGGCAGCATCAGCCTTCGTGGCATTGCGGCAAGCAAGCAACACGCGGCAACCTGGGGGAGATCGATACACATTATAGCTGTAAATTTAAACCAGTCCGAGCAACCGCCCGGGTCAAAATCTTCGGGTGCTCTTTCTTTTGAAAATAGTAAACCCGGGTTTCGAGCTTTTAGCTCGAAAACGAGCTTTTTCGAGTTGAGCTCGTGAATGACTCGTAAAAAAAACGAGCTTTTGAAAATAATTCGAGCTAAAGCACAATTTTTGAAAAAAGCAAAGAAAAAAATGTTTGTAATTTTTGTTTAAATTTGCATTTTTAGTATTCTATGTTGCAAAATAAGCTGTTTAAAATATTTTTTAAATTTATTTTATTTTATTTACAACTTTTATCCTTCAAAAACAACTTTTTCATCATAAAAATCGAGCTTTTTTCTTCATAGGCTCGAAGGCTTGTTTTTAAACTTTGGCTCAAAATTCGAGCTTTCCGAGCTTTGGCTCGTTTTTCGAGTTTAAGCTCGATTTCAAGCTAAACCCGGGTTTCAAGTCAAACCGGGTTAAAAAATGTCAGCCCGGGCTAAAAATATTTCGAGTTTTTTACAGCTCTAATACACATTAGTTATAGACAGAAATATGACGATTGCACCTTACAGTTTATGTATTCTTCCAGTTATCTCTAATTTATTGTATCTAATTGCAGTAATTAGGTATATATATATATATATATATATATATATATATATATATATATATATATATATATATATATATATATATATATATATATATATATATATATATATATATATATATAATTAGCCCTATTTACGAAATATTTATTTATATCTGTCTTATAAAGTTTATGCTGAAGCATGGCAAATACAAATAACATAATTTATGCTACTTTTTTGTCATTATAGAATAAATTGTGTTAAAGAATAACATACATAAATATGCTACACAACATAATAATATATAATATTTATGTTATATAACATAATTATTATGCAATATAGCATAAATTATGCTGTATTGAACAAGTTGTGCTTAAAATAAGCTAGCATAATTATTACAAAGTTAATTACGTCAGTGTTGGATATCAAATTTTGTATGCGGTTTTATGCGGGCGTTGCTATCTTTTTAATTTTTAATTTATTATTATTTTTTTTTAATATCCTGTAAAACAACTTTTATTTTTTCTTCAAGTGCAATGTTTGTATTGTATTTATTTGCTCAATAAAATCTTTATGATTATTATGATACCTGCACGTATCATACTTAAAATTAAGTAAGTTAAAAGATATTAACAAAGTAATGTAAACAATCCATATTAACAACTTACAATTGTAATTTAAAATTGTTCTTTGGAAATAAATGCAATTGTAATTTTTAAACATTTATTTTTTTATAAATATTTTTTTAAATCAATTGTTATTTGAGATAATTTACATTAAGATTGAGAAAGAGAAATATAAAAAGTTAGTTGTCAATTTTATTTCATATTGTAAAATAGAACATTGTCCTAAATCGATATATATGTGAATTTATTAATTCATTCAGAATTTTTAATTAAATTTTAAAAGTCGTGAAATGACGTCACATGCTGCAACTTTTTCTTATGCTCACATGATATGCATAATATACAGCTTGTGACGTCATTTCGTAACTTTCAAAAATTAATTAAAAATATTTAATGAACTCCAAAATTATAAAGTCACATATATGTATCGATTCAGGACAATGTCTTCTTTTAGAATATGAAATAAAATTAACCGCTTAATTTTTTTGTAGTCTTCCTTATGTTAAATTGTCAATAAGAAATGTCACGTGGTTTCCAATCTGTCCGGATATAGGGAAAACATTCACCAGGCCAGCAATACTCTTGACACCTTCATATTATCAAACTTCAGCGATAACAAAGTATTGCATGCAGGTTACCTCTGTGCACAAAATCTCTGGCAGTCTCAAAGCCGATGCCTGCATTAGCTCCCGTGATGACCGCAGTTTTACCGTCCAATCTCGCCTGAGACGTGCACTGACCATTGGAGAAGATACCCATCTTGTGTTACTGATCTGTGGGTCTGGCTGTACTGAAGTGAGGTGGAGGGCACCAGAACTGTCAGAGTAGATCTTAATTAAATTAAATAATAATAACGTGAGAGTTGGAGGGAAGTTTTGTAAAGGTAATCAAGGTTGAGAGTGTTATTTTATGATTACACAGCAATTTTTTTGTAGAATAAAGGACTCTCTCTCTCTCTCTCTCTCTCTCTCTCTCTCTCTCTCTCTGTATATCTATATTATATGGTATGTGTGTGTGTGTTTGCGTGTGTGTGTATGTATATATATATATATATATATATATATATATATATATATATATATATATATATATATGTTTGAAAATTTGAATATCAAGCGAGGTGACATGATGATAAAAATTCATTGTAGTCTTACCTTCTATAAGACCCTGGGCTTTCACTCGCTGCTTGTTTTGACGATGAAAAATAACACACAACACCATAAAAAATTGTCACTTATATATAAGTTAATAAAAAGACTCAATTCACAGTTTTTTAAAAAATTATATATACATAGCTATGTTATATTTACACCAAATTGTAACGTTTTCGAGTGCGTATGTAGAAACATACAGTGTCTGCACTCTTCTTCAGCTTACTGACTCTTGCTCACGAGGCGCGCCGACCTCCGCAACGGGGGGAGTGGCTCGTCCTCGTCAGGTGTTATTTTATTGTTTATATTTTCACCTGTACGATCACGTGGTACAGTCTTTTTACATGAATCTATAAGTGGAATCCAAATAGGCGGCAAATCAAAACTAGGTTGACTGATTGTTTCATTATTTCTTCTTGACATTTCTATTGCTTCTAATATTTTTCTTTTTTTATAATGACTTTCTCTTCCTATCACCTTTGTTTTCTCCCATTGAATTTGATGGCTGTTCTCCAGTGCATGATCTACCAGTTTTGAATATCCTGTATCTCTTTTTTCTATTTTTTGCCTGTGTTCATTCACCCTGATGTCCAATGGACGACCCGTTTCTCCGATGTATTCTTTCTCACATACACAGGGTATAGAATATACTACATCTTTATTCATATTTTTCTTCATGTCTGGTTTTGTACGTGCTAAACTTGATTTTAATGTGTCTCTGGAAGAACAAACAATACGAAGATTGACTCCCTTACCAATACGTTGTATTTTTTCACTCAACCCTTGCATATAGGGGATGCAAATGGTTGCGTCTGGTTTCTTTTCTTCAGTATTGTTTCTTTCTTTGCTGTTTTTATTTTTTATTTTATGAATAACGTGTAATGGATAATCATTTTCTTTTAAAATGTGTTCTATTTTACTAATTTCTTCATTTATTAATTTTTTATCATTACAGTGTGTTCTTGCCCTATGTAATAACGTAGCTGCTATACCTGTTTTTGTAGAGTGTGGATGATTTGAATTGAATCCCCGTTGCGGAGGTCGGCGCGCCTCGTGAGCAAGAGTCAGTAAGCTGAAGAAGAGTGCAGACACTGTATGTTTCTACATACGCACTCGAAAACGTTACAATTTGGTGTAAATATAACATAGCTATGTATATATAATTTTTTAAAAAACTGTGAATTGAGTCTTTTTATTAACTTATATATAAGTGACAATTTTTTATGGTGTTGTGTGTTATTTTTTATCGTCAAAACAAGCAGCGAGTGAAAGCCCAGGGTCTTATAGAAGGTAAGACTACAATGAATTTTTATCATATATATATATATATATATATATATATATATATATATATATTATATATATGTGTGTGTGTGTATATATATATATATATATATATATATATATATATATATATATATATAAAATTATGTTATATTCTTAAATAAAGTTTATTAAAATATAGTGATTATTTTTTTTTTACACAAGGACAAAAACAACAACTAATAATGCTAACTAATTTTCAACATAAATTATTCAATACAGCATAATTTCTATGCTATGATTCAAAATAAATATGCTACAAAGCACGAAAATAATTTTTTACAGTATATTTTTCTTTTTAAAAAAATTTAATCTATATGAATATAATGCAGCATAAATTACGTAATGTATGACGTTAATCGCATTTGATATCACTTCCATAATTTTGGTTTCTACGTCACACACATTTATACACTGACAAAAATAACTACGAAATAACTATGCTAGCTCATTTTCAGCATAATTTGTTAATACAGTATAATCTATGCTATGCTATACCTCATAAATAACTTTGCTACAAAGCATAACTATTATGTTGTCACAGTATAATTAGTTATGCTATTCTGATTGTGTATAATTTATGCTAAAATGACGTAAATGAAGCATAAATTACGAAATTTATAATTTCCGTGTATATATACACATGCAGGGACAGAGAGAGAGAGAGAGAGAGAGAGAGAGAGAGAGAGAGAGAGAGAGAGAGAGAGAGAGAGAGAGAGAGAGAGAGAGAGAGAGAGAGAGAGAGAGAGAGAGAGAGAGAGAGAGAGAGAGAGAGAGAGAGAGAGAGAGAGAGAGAGAGAGAGAGAGAGAGAGAGAGAGAGAGAGAGAACAATTTTGTCCTAAAATTTTGCTGTGTAAACCAATAAAAAAAAACTCGACCATTAAGAAAACTCTCCGCCAAATCTCATGCGTGTATATTACGATATTATGTTAAAACCAGTGCTTATATAATAATACAATAAAACATGTTATAAATTTACCTGGTAATATAATATTATTATATAGGAGTCACGAGAACTGTCATAAAATTTCGTTGTACCTACAGAACAAATTTTAATACTTTAACACGGAATTAAATCATATAATTTATGCTGCATTTATGTCATAACAGCATAAATTATGCTAAAATAATGAGAACAGTATATATAAATAAATTTGACGTACAACATAATATTTATGTTATGTAAGTTATTATGCAGTATAGCATAAATTATGCTGTATTAAACAAAGTATGCTGAAAATGGGCTAACATAATTATTGCGTATTTTTATTTTTTACGGGCAAGTAACATAAATATTATAGCTATTTGTGTGTGTGTGAATAGAATGATTTTGACGATATAGTATAAATAATGACATAAAAATCAACATGAATAATATATATATATATATATATATATATATATATATATATATATATATATATATATATATATATATATATATATATATATATATATATATATATATATATATATATTATAATGAATAATAATGACATATTTTAAAAATATATATTGCTATTCAGTTTTTCTGTATTGGTATAAACTGAAAAATTCAATGCAGAAAAAAAGTACTTTGTATAAATTAAACTGCATTTTGTATAAACATTAAAAATGTGTTGTTAGGTGCACATTTTGTTCATAAACAAAATTTGGATAAAAAAAATGCATATAAATCATTACAAATGTTTTTCTATAAAAATTAATGCGCAAAAAGTATGCATATATAAACATAAACACACAAGAATTGCATTTTATATATATATTTTTTTTTTATTAAATTTTTTTTTAGTGTGTACATGACCCAAGTGTTTGTATCACTATCTTCAATTTACCTACACACGAGTACACTCCCCCCAAATAAATCTAACCGCAGCGTTCATGTATCCTAATGTTAAATATATGAGGAAACTTTAACGCGACCGGTCAGATTTATTCGAGGGGAGTGTACATGCACAATTAGTTTATTATAAACATACCTCTGCTGAGGTCCACGCAGCTGTCAATACTACTACAATCTTACTGAATGAAAGTATTGTGGTGACTTTGTGTTGTGTATTGAACTTGCCAGTCACGTGGTCACACATATTTAAGTGAGCATGCATGTAATCAAGGCTGCAATAAACTTAAAACGGGAACAAGACACTACATTCACATTTAAACATCTAAAACACCTTGAGTTTTTTTTTATGTGTGGAAAATAATACTTATACGTATGTAATGTATGTTGCATTGCGCAATAACTAAATTGTAAAGTATACGTAAACAGGACTGCGTCAAAAAAAAAAAAAAAAATTCCCCATATAAATCCAGTGCTTGTTTTTCTCATAAGAATTGCATTGCAAATTTAGCGCGAGTTTTTAAATGGTAAAATTATTTTTGTGGTTGTGTGTACGTACATATTATTAATGTTGCTATTTTTTAATAAGTAATTATAATCATGCTGAACATGTTAACTATTATGTTATGTATAGTATAATCACTGTACAATATAGCATACATTATGTTGCTACATTGAACACTTGCTATATTGTAGAGCACAAATGTTGTTATTTTGTAATAACATAAGTAATTATGCTGAACATGTTAACTATTATGTTATGTAGTATTATCACTATACAATATAGCATACATAATGTTGCTACATTGAACACTTGCTATATTGTAGAGCACAAATGTTGTTATTTTGTAATAACATAAGTAATTATGCTGAACATGTTAACTATTATGTTATGTAGTATAATCACTGTACAATATAGCATACATTATGTTGCTACATTGAACACTTGCTATATTGTAGAGCACAAATGTTGTTATTTTGTAATAACATAAGCAATTATGCTGAACATGTTAACTATTATGTTATGTAGTATAATCACTGTACAATATAGCATACATTATGTTGCTACATTGAACACTTGCTATATTGTAGAGCACAAATGTTGTTATTTTGTAATAACAGAAGTAATTATGCTGAACATGTGAACTATTATGTTATGTATAGTATAATCACTGTACAATATAGCATACATTATGTTGCTACATTGAACACTTGCTATATTGTAGAGCACAAATGTTGTTATTTTGTAATAACATAAGTAATTATGCTGAACATGTTAACTATTACGTTATGTAGTATAATCACTGTACAATATAGCATACATTATGTTGCTACATTGAACACTTGCTATATTGTAGAGCACAAAAAAAATGTTGTTATTTTGTAATAACATAAGTAATCATGCTGAACATGTTAACTATTATGTTATGTATAGTATAATCACTGTACAATATAGCATACATTATGTTGCTACATTGAACACTTGCTATATTGTAGAGCACAAATGTTGTTATTTTGTAATAACATAAGTAATTATGCTGAACATGTTAACTATTACATTATGTAGTATAATCACTGTACAATATAGCATACATTATGTTGCTACATTGAACACTTGCTATATTGTAGAGCACAAATGTTGTTATTTTGTAATAACATAAGTAATTATGCTAAACATGTTAACTATTATGTTATGTAGTATAATCACTGTACAATATAGCATACATTATGTTGCTACATTGAACACTTGCTATATTGTAGAGCACAAATGTTGTTATTTTGTAATAACATAAGTAATTATGCTGAACATGTTAACTATTATGTTGTGTAGTATAATCACTGTACAATATAGCATATATTATGTTGCTACATTGAATACTTGCTATATTGTAGAGCACAAATGTTGTTATTTTGTAATAACATAAGTAATTATGCTGAACATGTTAACTATTATGTTATGTAGTATAATCACTGTACAATATAGCATACATTATGTTGCTACATTGAACACTTGCTATATTGTAGAGCACAAATGTTGTTATTTTGTAATAACATAAGTAATTATGCTAAACATGTTAACTATTATGTTATGTAGTATAATCACTGTACAATATAGCATACATTATGTTGCTACATTGAACACTTGCTATATTGTAGAGCAAAAATGTTGTTATTTTGTAATAACATAAGTAATTATGCTGAACATGTTAACTATTATGATGTAGTATATACAATCACTGTACAATAATTATAGCATACATTATGTCGTTATATGCTAAGTTAAATATATACTACATATTATTTATAAGGCACCCAATGGAGAGGGTACAGCAGTATAAACGTACACCTATTTCCGGGAGTGTGAGAAAAAAACTGAAAAATAAAGAAGAAAAGAAGAAGTTTCAATAGTTATTGTAATTAATAATGCTGTTCGTAAACCCTGTTTTCTTGCACCAAAAAATGCGCTTTCCATTTAAATAACCAGAGGCGATCGTCATTTTAGGAGCAGAGAACAGGGTTTACGAACAGCATTAATATTCAAAATGCATTTTCGTCTCAAAATTCAAATGTTTAAATTTATTTATGACACAAATATATAATGTACATTACAGTAAAATATGAACAAAATATTCATAAATGTATTATAAATAATAATAATAGTAATATTGTTGAATAAATGATATAAAAAAATTGATTATTTGGTGGAATGGTCACAAGAAAGGCATTTATATCATAATACACAGTGTCAAAAAATACAGCATGTATAGAAATTGTATCTGGTATTTAAGTACGGAAAATATAAGTTTTAGTTATTATTCAGTTACACAGATATGTAACTCTTCAGTACAAACCAATAACTTGGTTGACAAAAGTTTAAACAGTAACTTGTTAGTATAAACGTTATTTCTTTAGTGGTAAATAGTTAGCTCTGCACATCTTAAGGTGAGAAATCAGATACTGCGGGATCTGACTAAAAAGTTGTAAAAAGAGAAAAATCAGAAATTTTGCACTTGATACATTAGGAAAAGCTAACTTCAAAAATGTAAAAAAATTGGGGGGGGGGGGGGGGGGGGGTCACCATGCTGGATTTTAAATTATGATTTTTTTGAAGTTTTAGTCCCACAAAAGCCCATGTTAATTTCAATAATTATTTTCTCTCTTATCTGATGGTGAAAATGTTATCATAGGTAGCTGTTACTGTTAACTTTCAAATGTCAGCATAAAGTTTCCATGTTTAGTTTTAGTTTTTGAGTTACAAGCCATCTGACTCCAACCTTTAAAAAACTTTATATTATGTATCATGTATCTAACAAATTTATCAGAAACAAATTCTTAACGGTGTAACGCTTTCATATTACTTTTTTATACTTGTAATATATTACAGCACAAGTAAAAAAAAATCTATGAAATTAAATATAGTGAGTGCGATTTACAAAGGCTCTTATACTGATTTTATAAAAAAATATTATAAAAGTTATTTTAAATTATTTTTTAGGTGCAACTGGAAAATATATAAGAAATACTATTATATACATGATAACCCAAATTTAGAATAAAATAAATTTGACAATAATCTCCAAAATATGACCGACACACTTTATTTTATAACATAAGGGATATATAAATTATGTGCATGCAATGTCAATTTTTTTCTTAATTTTTATACTTTCCTTTATTATTACATAAAGTGCCTCGTGGTCACATGTTGGAGGTCAACGCCAATTTATTTTATTTGCCTAATTTGTGTTTTCATATGAGATAATATTATTGATTAATATTATAATTTTATGCTAGTTGCATATTGATAATTAGAAACGCTTTTCATTTAATTTTTTTATTTTTTTTAAATTTATTATTTTATTTGAAGAATCATTATTGCCCATTTTTATGTGATTTATGCCCTTTTTTGCCATTCTTAATGTGTTATATTAATATAAAAAAAAATCATTTTTTTTTTAAGATTCAAATTTATATAAAAATTCTTTCTTCGTTATTTACAAGACTCTTGCATAAGAAACAATCTATTGTATTTGTTTCCTGTGATTATTAGTCACTGATGACGTATGACCACTCGATTTCATTCTTTTAAAATTCCTGTCTTATATTCTGTTTTTTTTTTTTTTTTTTTTTTTTGCATTTTAGCTCGTTCTATAAACTATAAACAAATATTGCAGCCAGCTTCGAAAATTTTCCTTTGTTAAAATCATCTGATCATGACGTCATTACATGTTTATTACGTTTATATGTATGGTTGATCATTGTTATTTCTTTGTTTGGAACTTTGGACCTTACAAAAATGAACGAAACTTAACACACAAAAAGTTCCATCTTTAACATGCAACTTACTTTTATCGGCTCTAAAAGCAATATCAACCAATGAATGTGTCTTATTTTTTTGGGCAACCAATCATTGTTAACGAGCCATTCAATACTTAACAGAACAAACTTTTGTTTACATTTATAACAGAACAAACTTTTGTTTACATTTATATATATATATATATATATATATATATATATATATATATATATATATCAGAGAGTAAAACGGCTTTTAAAGCAATATTTTTGAGAGCATTGATGTTGCTATTATCTTGAATTTGTATCTCAAGTGTATGTGAAAATAATAGTAATCACAAAAAATTACTGATTTTGCAAAAAAAATCAAAGTTTATTTTATTCTTCTATTATAGCGTCCGAGTGCATTAAATATGACGTCATATGCGCTTACATCCAGTAAGTCACGTGACGAGGTGGTGACGTATGTCACTGTAGAAAAGTGTTGACCAGCTGTTCACTGACTTGCCATAACTTGAGTGACACCTCCGTGTCACGTCCTCGACTTGAAGCCTGGCTCATCTTGCAGTCACTGCAACATTAAGGTGTATGCATTCATGTTAAAGTTGGCGTCATGTTGGATAACTCAATAACATAGGCAGCATAGGAAAATAACTCATTTTGCCTGTTTAAAACCACTATGTAATATTTTTGAGAGCATTGATGTTGTAAATATGTTGAATTAGTATCTCAAGTATGTTAGAAAAATAATAATAACAAAAAATTGACAGATTTCTCAAAGAAAATGTTTGTCCTATGCTGAGCAATGTTATTCACTACTCCAGTATGGCTTCCAAGCGCATTAAATATGACGTCATGCGGATATATACCCTATAGTGTGTTACATAACATTGGAGACTCAAAGATTTTTTTTGCACGTTTTATGATTGTATGATGAGTACTATGTGCAGATTAAAAGGGCACGCCAGTCTTACACCAAATGTGAACAAGGAATAGGGAACGCTGAAGTCACGATTATGGTGGTTTATTGGAGGTAATATTATATGATAAATGTATAGATTAAATTTATCAAACTATAATATAAAAATTCACTATATGGGTATATAGGGTGTATGCGGATGACGTCATATTTAATGTTGTTGTTGTAACACACACATGCGGCCGGGTTTTGTGTACATATTACTGTATTTTTAGCAACTAAATGTTATTTTTTAAATCATTTTCATTATAACTGTTATCTATTAACTTTCTATATCACAACGTATAGACCCCGCACTTACACTATTTTTGGGTCCAAATACCAAATCTGTGTAAGGTGGGATCAGTGCTCGTTAACGTGAAATCGTGTTTCCGTTTTAACGGCCGCACATGATGCCAAGTACTGACCGCAAGTAAGGCGATCAGTAAACATTATGCAAACTAGAGAGAAGGAACAATACGTGGGCGAGGTTATTTCAGTGTTCTTTGATAGAAGTCAAGTATGTACAAGGTGGAGAAGAGCAGAAATATCTCTTATTGTTTCAAATTAATTCATATTGGTGCTCAGATGAAGATTAGTTAGCAATACACATGATGTCTTCAATTTTAGGTCCACAATATATATTGTAGCAGGTTGTCCACTTTACAAGCTTTCTCCTCACTTTGTGAGGCTACAGAAGTGACAATATTTCAATGTGGTTGCGAACAAAATGTCTATCTCGTTTTATGCCACGTGAAGCAAAAGGTCTATCTCTTTCCCGAACGTAATGTAAATGGCGTTCGGGTTACACGTTTTGCCAAGATACTATATTATACAAGATAGGGACACCATCTGGTTCCATGTTAATATTAGCTCAGTTGTGATTGGTCTTTTTTGATCACGTGACCTTAACTTCTGGCGCTAATTGACTTAGATGCTCATTTTGAATTTCAAGGTGACTCAAATTGGCCGAGCGTGTCCTTAACCGCTTATGTTTATTGAAAATGCGGAAAAAGAAGTGCCGGAAGAGGAAACCACGTGACGGTAAAAGTGGGAGAAAAGTTGGTGCCAGCAGCAAGATAGGTCTGAGCTACCTCCCACTTTTACCGTCACGTGGTTTCCTCTTCCGGCACTTCCTTTTCCTCATTTTGAGTAAAACATAAGCGGTCAATATCTTGTATTATCTATAAGTACCTTGATTTCGCTTTGAGTGTCAAAAAACGAAATAGACATTTTGCTTTGCATGTCAAAATACGAGATGAACATTTTACTTCGCGTGACAAAATACGACATCAATATTTTATTTCCAAAAAACATCAATGTGTAATGGCCAAATCTCGACATTTCTCGTTTTTTTTTTTTTTTTTTTTTTTTTTTTGTGGCAAGTAACTATTTAAATCACTTACCTATAGTAAAGTCCTTTTTGCTCGGCCAGTTTCTCATCTACCGCACACATGATGGTGGTTTGAGCGCCGTCTTTGCAAGATTTCATCATGCAGCGCAGGCTTTGCATCAGAAACTTATTAAAGGCGCTCGGTATATTGTCAAATATGTTGGTAGAGACCAGGCCGGGGTGCACACAGTACGCGACCACTTCAGTACCTGAAAGAAAAAATAGTTGTAGTCAAGGTTATACAATTCTTAAAAACATACACCAGATGAAATCATTAATATTTAGGAATAGGCATAAGGTAACTATAGGGTGTATGCGGATGACGTCATATTTAGTGCACTTGGAGGCCATACTGGAGTAGTGATCAACATTGCTGAGCATAGGACAAACTTCGTTTTAGGCAAAAAAAAATTAGCAAATATGTTAAATATTTGTTAATGTTATTTTTCTTACATACTTGAGATAATAATTCAAAATATTTACAGCTTCTATGCTCTCAAAAATATTCTATTGTGTTTTTAAACTGTCACAATGAGTTATTTTCCTATGCCACCCATGTTATTGAGTTATTCTATATGGCGTTGACTTTAATATGAATGCATATACCCTATATACAAAATGCGTAAATATAAAACATTTGAGAGTTTTGCTTCTCTGTTGAAGAAACCTTCGTGTGTTATTTATGTTAAATGTCCCCCGTAAGCTGCAACGCTAAAACTAGTTTTACAGTATAGTTAAGTTGGAATTTCAAGTAGCAAGAAAAAAAAACAAAAAAACAAAAACAACAACAACAACAACTAAAGTTTAAGGCAGTAGGGGAGCATACATGGCAGCACATTGAAATTATAAGAAATGTCAACCACATTGGATAACAGCTGATTTCTTTATTTAAAAATACCGTACTGCCATCTACGCTCCCCTACCTTCATAATCAAGATACTACATTATATAGAAGATAGGGACACCATCTGGTTCCAATTTAATATTAGCTCACTTGTGATTGGTCTATTTTGATCACGTGACCTTCAACTCGGGCGCTGATAAGCTTAGACGCTCACTATGAATTTTTCGGCAGTCTTAATTGGTTTAGTGTGTCCTTATCTTGTATGTAGTAAAATATCTTGGTTTAACTAGAGAGGTTGCTAGCCCTATGTGTTATATTTGTGAATCACCTTTCAGTCTGTGCTGCAGTTCCAAGGTAAAAAGAACGTTGCACAGTTTGCTCTGGTTGTAGGCGGCCTCTTGACTGTAAGATTTGGTGCTCTGTAGGTCATCAAAGTTAATACGACCTCCTGAAAAGAACAACGACAGAATTTTAGAATTTTTTTAGATTATCAAAATTCTACGTAGATAGATATACCAATGTACAAGGAAAGAATAAATTACGTAATATATGCTGCATTTATGTCATTATAGCATAAATAATTATACTTTACAAGATAATATTTTTGCTATGTAACACAAATATTATGCAATAACATAAATATTATGCTATATCGAACAAATTGTGGTGAAAACTAGCTAGCATAATTATAAAGTACCTACTTTTAAAGTGTAAGTGTAATAATAATAATAAATGTCATTTAATAGATAAAATCAGGCATCTATATCTTATTTATTTTTACTAACGCATGTGCAGCAGGCTGGCAACGTTGACAATCCTGGCCGGTGCTGAGGTCTTGATCTTGTCCAGCAACAACAAAGTCAGCAGGAAATGTCCCAGGTGATTGCACTGCAGAGTCATCTCATAGCCGTCTTCAGTCACCGCATAGTCACCAACTAGTCCTGGAATCATAGAGTATGAAAACACTGGAAACTGTAGGGCATGAAAAATATTAATAATGTTGTTAACCCTGTTCCCTATGTCCAAGAAAAAGCGCAATACCATTTAAAAAGTATTAGGTGATAGCCATTTTTTTTTGTGGTTATTATAAAAACTGTTTATTTATGCTTCCGCAATGATTACACAAACTTTTGCAAGTTTTTTTTATGGTTGCTAAAATTTCATTAAAAAAATGTTAAAAATAATAACATTGAATAATAATAATGACTTGTAGAAATCCATGTTTTAAGATATTTTTCTATATTAACTAAAATTTTCAGTGTACAATATTTTTCAACGTTTAGATAAAAAGTCCATATCTCTCAAATTCAAATTTTTATCCCCAAGATTTTCGTTGTTTTTCAATTTATAACAACTACCCAAAATAATACTGAATATTCAGAGCTCATCATAATTGTCAGATGAGGGATTTTTTTTAAAAAATTACCATAGGGTATCATGAGTTTTAATTTTTTTATATATATTTCCTTTTTATTATTTTGATCACTGCAGCGGCACTAATGTTGGGTTTTGAGACTAACTATAGTTATTTATATAATTCCCATCAAGGATTTTGTGATGTAAATGCATATATGCAATCATGTTGTCTATGCCTTAATATGTTTTTTTTTACGCTTTTTTTACATTATCAATGTTATGTATAAGAATATAAATACTGAAACGGATTTTTATTTGTTTTTGCGACGTATGCATCATCGCCATCCAGCTCCTTGGACAACGCTAATGACAGACAAGACGAACATTAAACTTAGGATATGGGTAAATAGAGGATTTTAGTAAAAAGACCTAAGCCATGTTAATTAGCTATAAAATTTAAACAAAATTGAACTGAATTATTTTGAGAGTTATTTCCGGTAAAATTTCAACTTTTCAAATGAAAATTACTCACGATAATATTTTCCCGCCATCTAAACGTGAAAAATACCGGAAATTAAATTAAATCTTGCTGATGATACGTGAAATCCGCAGTTGATACCTCACGTTTTCTTCAGCTTTCTTTGATGTATATAGTATGTTTTAAATATTGTGGAATTAACGCTCATATGACGTCACTATAAATATTGACAATCTAACGATTAACGTTTTAATGATGTCACAAGCGTTAGAAAAACAATGGAATACTAAATAACGTTAAACTTGGCCGTTGTAAATCTAAAGTGTTCCATTCAGACCCAATACTTGTGACGTCACTGTCGTTTTTACTGTTCAACGTTTAGTAAAGTAATACCCATTGATTCCACAATATTTAAAAATATTTAAAATTGTGTTGAAGTTTTTTAAGGGTTATTTTTTATAGTGATGTACAGAATGGGAACAGTGCACTCCAAAACCGCAAATTTCTTACCTGCGTTGTTGATGAGCAGATCAACGCGCTCCTCTGATTGGTTGATGATAAGAGCACATTGCTTGACCGAGGTCAGTGAGGCAAGGTCAAGGTGCACCACTCGCACCTGAGCACCCTGCACCTCTGCACGTAGTTTGTCTGCAGCAGCATCAGCCTTCGTGGCATTGCGGCAAGCAAGCAACACGCGGCAACCTGGGGGAGAAACAGTAAACCAAGTAATTTCAAGTACAATTTTTTTTTTTTTATCTATATAGGCTCTCATAATAACAACAAAAAAAATTATTAAAAACATGTTTAATTTATCGCATACATATTTTCTGCGATATGCTTGGCTCAAATAATTGCAGAAAATGTATCATTAAAAATAATTTTAAATACTTTATTATAATTATTAATTTTTTTTTGTAAGTGTGTACATCTTTTATTTACATGAAACGAAAAATAAGCTTACATCAAGTATCAAAATGTAAACGAATATGACTTTCAGGTTGTTGTTTTTAATCGTTTGATAGAAAGAAAGAAAGAAAGAAAGAAAGAAAGAAAGAAAGAAAGAAAGAAAGAAAGAAAGAAAGAAAGAAAGAAAGAAAGAAAGAAAGAAAGAAAGAAAGAAAGAAAGAAAGAAAGAAAGAAAGAAAGAAAGAAAGAAAGAAAGAAAGAAAGAAAGAAAGAAAGAAAGAAAGAAAGAAAGAAAGAAAGAAAGAAAGAAAGAAAGAAAGAAAGAAAGAAAGAAAGAAAGAAAGAAAGAAAGAAAGAAAGAAAGAAAGAAAGAAAGAAAGAAAGAAAGAAAGAAAGAAAGAAAGAAAGAAAGAAAGAAAGAAAGAAAGAAAGAAAGAAAGAAAGAAAGAAAGAAAGAAAGAAAGAAAGAAAGAAAGAAAGAAAGAAAGAAAGAAAGAAAGAAAGAAAGAAAGAAAGAAAGAAAGAAAGAAAGAAAGAAAGAAAGAAAGAAAGAAAGAAAGAAAGAAAGAAAGAAAGAAAGAAAGAAAGAAAGAAAGAAAGAAAGAAAGAAAGAAAGAAAGAAAGAAAGAAAGAAAGAAAGAAAGAAAGAAAGAAAGAAAGAAAGAAATAACAAGTATTGCATGCAGGTTACCTCTGTGCACAAAATCTCTCGCAGTCTCAAAGCCGATGCCTGCATTGGCTCCCGTGATGACCGCAGTTTTACCGTCCAATCTCGCCTGAGACGTGCACTGACCATTGGAGAAGATGCCCATCTCTTGTCACTGAGCTGTCTGTCTGTCTCTAATGCGGTGTATACTAGATCAGTGGGTGAATAGAAGGCACTAGAACTGGCACAGCTATTCCATCAATAGAAGATAACAATAGATTATATAATATATATATATATATATATATATATATATATATATATATATATATATATATATATATATTCACAGAGAGAGATGTTTGATAAAAAAAATGATAGCTGAGATACAGCAATAAATATCGCGTAATCATAATATAAGATAAAAATAATCGTACATTTTATAAGAATCATGTTGTAAATAAATAAATTCAATTTCTTTATTTAGCCGCAACAGATATAGCGAAAGTGTACTAGTATTGAAAACAATAATATCGAAAGTATACACTTGTCTATTTCCCTTCAGAACCATTGATATTTTTATGCATAACATCAGAGGTGTCACTATTAGATTATATACTTAAGATGTTCCGTTCAATTCAATATGTAGAGTGAGCCCACAGCTATGGTTTTATTTATTTTAATAATAATATAAATATGAATGTAAAAGTAGCACCAATTTTGCATAAATATGTAAGTGTTTTGACTTTTTCTGTCTGTTAATTGTTAATTAACCTTGATGAATACGATGTATATTGTATACCATTGAAAAAAAGAGAGAAAAAAAAGAAATTTAAATGTTATAGCAATATTTGTGCTCTATAATATATATAGCAAATTAATGGAGCTTATCGGTTTAGAGCGTGGGGAAAGCTAAGGGTCCACTTATTTAAAATTACACTTATGGAGAAAAGCACATTTGAATGTCATTAAAAAACAAATTATAGACAGAAACTTTTTTTTTATTATTATATTAACTTTTTATGTATTATTTTTTTTCATAAATAATAGAATTGCCTGAAAATCCATCTATGATGCATTAATTCTTTATGTTTAATTATTATAAATTCAATTTTTAACACTTGGAATTTACTTATGCAAGTGTGTTTGATTTCGTGTTTGATATTTCATAAACTTAGGAGTGAAAAAGTTGTGTTCATCGAATGCAAACAACTTAAAAAAAAAAAAAAAAAAGAATCTCACACGAATAGTTAAAGGTCTTTTGCTGTTCAAAAAATGTTCTGAACCACTCGAAGACTGAATAAAACATAAAGTTATTTTGATGGTTATTATACGGTGTATGCATTCATGTCAAAGTTAACGCCATATTGGCTGGCATAGGAAAATAACTCATATTGTCAGTTTAAAAACACTATATATGCAAGTATGTAAGATAAACAAAAATTTATCCAATTTCCCAAAGAAAGTTGGTCTATAAACGAAGTTTGTCCTGTGCTGGACAATGTTATTCACTACTCCAGTATGTCCTCCAAGCGCAATAAATATGACGTCATCCGGATACAACCCATGGGGAGCTCATAAGGCTGTTGTGACGTCACGTTAATAGTTTTGCCCATGAGGTTAACATTGCTTTATCTGGACACGTGACGTCACAGTCATCATAGCTACTGTAGTGAGCACCCCCTCAATAAACCCTATAGTATCATAATATACTATACATACATGAATAATATACTATACTATACTATACACCCTATAGAACACTATAGTGTATATTATAGGCATTTTGCCTTCCTGTCATCACACGTTGGGTTACTTACTTTTTTTTTTTTTTTTTTTTTTTTTTTTTTTTTTTTTTTTTACAAAGACAACAAAATTAATAATTAAATATTCACTTATGAAATAAATTTTAGAAACTTTGAGAAGTATAGAGTACAATTGTTGCACAGCACATCATACAACTCTATGCTTCACAGAGCTATCTAAACTGAAGACTGAAGTCATCGCATACTGACTGACTATTGTGGTGAGCGCGGCCGCTGTGTTTATCAACATCGAGTCACGTGGTCACGTACGTACACAAGTAAGTATAAAGTCAAGGTAGCAGTTCAACGACCGCGGAAACAATAATAATATATTATATACAATCTGATTCAAACCTCAAAATTATCAAAAATGTTTTGAAGCATGAAACTTAGCACTTACAATAATGGTGTTTTTAAACCCTGTTCCCTTGAACCAAAAAAATGGGCAATTTTATTTCATAAGCATTTGTTGATTGTCATTTTTATCTGGTTTAGGGCATGAGAAACAAGATTTACGAATAAGTCATTAATGTGTTTTTTAAATTTTTTTTTTCTCAATGTTTTAAGGTAATAGGTGACTGACTGATATCTCGCAAACTAGACGGTAACAAATTAAAAAACTAACACAATAAAAAGTAAAGATGAAATTTTACTTTAAAGATTAGCAACGTCAAACATGTGAAAATACAATCAAATATTTAAGTTATGCAAGTTTAAAGATTACATGCAAATGTAGAAATTCAAATTTTAGTGGCAAATTTTAGTCAAATAAGCAACTTTTTTTTAGATTAAAAATAATAATACTGTTCGTAAGCCCTGTTCACTTGCACCAAAAAATGCGCATTATATTTGATTAACCATAGCTGATCGTCACTTTAGGGTTTATAAAGAGCATTATTATTATAACGGAACAATAAACTTGGGAAACTTTCCGAAAAATAAAACATTTTTTAAATTTACTCGATTTAATTTGAAAATTAGAGTGTTTGTTTTGCTGAAAATAAAGAAGGTATGCAAGGAATTATTCTGCAAATATAGTTTTCCTCTGTTAATGATTTCCAGCCCAAGTCGGTAACCCTCTATTAATTTACAATTCTAGTGCATTAAAAAGTATTTATTGCGTTTCGAAATTTAATTATTAATTTTAACTTAAAAGCTATATATAGGGTGATTAGGGTGTGTACGCATGATGTCATGCAAAAACAAAATAATAATAACCGAATGCCTATAATAGGTTGTGTGCGCAAGACGTCAATCTGAGTGCTTTCCGATGCTCTTCTTGAGTAATGAATAACATTGCTCAGCATAGAACAAACGTAGTTTTTTGCTATTTTCTTTGAAATATTAGCTATTTTTATTATATTTGTCTTGCATACTTAAAAAAGTAATTCAACCTGTTAACAGCTTCAATGTTCTCAAAAAAATTGCAAAATATTTTTAAACTGGCAAAATGTGTCATCTCATTATATCGTATACAAGCCCATGTTGTTTAGTACTCACTTATGAGGTCAACTTTAAACATGAATTTAACCACCCTACATAGTATATTTATAGTTTTTAAGCAACATAATATAAGCTGCGGCGTTTTAAACATTTTCTTAAATGAAACATTGTTATTATTATGCATCAACTTGTATTTGTGCGGTGATATTGTAGAAAATGCTTTTAGTCGTAAATTAATTATAAACCGTTGTACTTGCTTCACTGTCAAGTGTGGTTTGTTTTTCAAAATTCAGAGTCTAATATTGTTTATATTATGTACGTTATATTTAATATTGTATGTTCTTTTTTTGAAATTTGTGCCGCAATAAAAAAAATATATAATAATATTTATACATTTATTTACACATTCACATTACATATTATTATAAATAATATATATATATATATATATATATATATATATATATATATATATATATATATATATATATATATATATATATATATATAATATTTATTTATATAAATATATATTTTTACATTTTTTAATATTTTTAACTAACATAAAAAAAATTAATAATTTTAAACAAAAGTAATATATAAATAATAAATTTATGTTAATTGTTGAAATAATTGTGTATTTAATAAATTCAAAGCACAAAATTTTATTTATTACATTTATGTATCAGATAGTGAGAGAAATAAAACTCAAAAATGCTGATATTAGATGAATGTTATATAATGCCAACATTAGTTTGTAGATTTAACTTTATTTTGAGTTTTCTTTGCTTGTGTTGAAGTAGGTATTGCCTGTCGTAGGGTGGTTGCTTGAACCTTGATTGTTTGTTTAGAAGTTGCTAGAACTGGTTGTGCAGTGTTTGATGTCACTTTAAGTGGACGGATTTTTAAATATGATGAAAAATTGTCTGTACTCTGGAAAATGTAAACCATAAAAGTTCAGGTATTAAAAAAAAATTACTTCCATTTAAAAATTGTAAAGTTTCAAACAAAATAGTTACAAATTCTGAAAGATGCAAAATAGATTTTGGTCATATATATATATATTTCAATTTCAATTTTTACAGGTATTGCCTTGTAAGAAGCGGCAATACCTGTTAATATAATTTTGTCCACCAAATACCAAATAGCCATATTGGTATTGTATTGGTGTATTGGTGACCAAATAGAGTGAGATGGTTCTGAAGATACGTGAAGCGGAGTATATAGGGGATGTGGGAAACTTTGATTTAATTTTTTTAATTATAAGAAAGGTGCACTGGCTCCCAACGACATATAAAAATATTTTCATAAACAGTAGTTCTTATAATAGTGAATTAAACACAAATTCAAAGCATTTAGTTTATGTGCCCCTTTAAGGTATGAAATGATGTAGAAGGAAGAGGTATACAGAGTTGGTATATAGCAGAGTCTTGTAGTCGTTACCCATATTTAACAATTCTAATACTTAATAATATTTAATAATTTCCTAATTTAGTAATTATAATAACGTTAAATTGTTGGGCCACTTGTCAGCAGGTAACTACTATGACTTCAATTACATCATATATGACTCCCATGGATTCTCCACAACGTACATCACTCAATGCAGCTGTCTTGATAGTAAAGTGTAGCGCCACACATACCTCAATCTTATCTTTATTGTCTGGCTCCTTGCTTGACCACATGTCACCAGATAATTAATTACTATGACTATTACAATTACCTCACATATGACTCCCATGGATTCTCCACTCAGTGCAGCTGTCTTGATAGTAAACTGTAGCGCCACACATGCTTCAATCTTATCTTTATTGTCTGGCTCCTTGCTTGACCACATGTCACCAGATAATTACTATGACTATTACAATTACCTCACATATGACTCCCATGGATTCTCCACAACGTACATCACTCAGTGCAGCTGTCTTGATAGTAAAGTGTAGCGCCACACATGCCTCAATCTTATCTTTATTGTCTGGCTCCTTGCTTGACCACATGTCACCAGATAATAACTATGACTATTACAATTACCTCACATATGACTCCCATGGATTCTCCACAACGTACATCACTCAGTGCAGCTGTCTTGATAGTAAAGTGTAGCGCCACACATGCCTCAATCTTATCTTTATTGTCTGGCTCCTTGCTTGACCACATGCCACCAGGTACTAGACTGCCAGAGCCACATGACATAAACTGACGATTGTGACTTACGTCCATCTGGCTGGTGAAGTAGGATGTTATCTTTTGATCTAAATCATAAATATAAGCAGGTTAATATATATATATAAAGACGTCATATTACTAGAGCTGTAAATTTAAACGGGTTTGAGCACCAAGTGGTCAATACTTGGATGAGTGAACGGCTGTAAAAAGTCTCTTACTCATTCAAGAGCTGAAGCGTAGCTGTCCTCACATAATGGCATGACCATGTGCTCCCTTAATTGGGTGCTGCCATCATGTGCGGCCATTAAAACCAAAACATGATTTCACGTTAACCAGCACTGGTCTGACTTTACACAGTTTTGGTATTTGCCATTTGGAGCCCAAAATAGTGTTAAGTGCGGGTACTATATTCAACTAAAAAAACCTCAGTCGATTTAAATCGGGCATGCTTAAAGTATTGCCCATTGTCACATTTGAGGAGAAGGGGGGGCGGCTGGGCGATACCGTAAAAGGTCGAACGGCAGGTAACTCAGGTTTTTTGAGTTGAATATATACGTTGTGATAAAGAAATTTCATTTATAACAGTTAATATTAAAAATGATTTAAATAGCATTCAATTGCTAAAATGTAGTAATATATATACTAAAATCCGCACGTGTGTGTGTGATACAAAAACAACAAAAGTTCGAGAAAACGAAATTCATACCTGATGTAATAAAAAATTTGCTCAGTAGACATTTTGCTACGTCTTTGCTGTCAATTGTAGCTGGTATCATCTGATAAGAACAACATGTCCTCCATGTGTCAATATAGTTAATCTGCTCACAGAAATTGATTTGTGCACTATTATTATTTTCATTTTATAGTAATTATTTTTATTATTAACAAAATAGTTTTTCATTTTACAAGAGTTTGTTTAGTTAATTTTTCCACATCATTTAATATATTATTATTGTTTTAGTAATAAATAGCGGCGGTTGAGTGTTGAAATGTCGTATGTTTCAAAACGATTAGGCAATAGGGTTGTTTCATCCATGTTAAAGTCAACCCCATAAGTGAGCGCTAAATAACATGGGTCAGTATGGGAAAATGACACATTTTGCCAGTTTAAAAATACTTTGCAATATATTTGAGAGCATTTATGTTGTTACACGGTTGAATAAGTTTTTTAGGTATGCAAAAAAAATAATAATAAACAAAAAAAGTAGTTAATTTTCCAAAGAAAAAAGCAAAAAACTACGTTTGTCCTATACTGAGCAATGTTGTTCATTGCTAAAGAAGAGCATCATAAAGCATTCAGAATGACGTCATGCACATGTTCTCACACCTTATATTCAACCGTATGTCGTGTGCATATAGAACTGACCATTATATCATTTTTTTTTAACTTTTATTAATTTTATTATTAATAAAAAAAATAAAAAAAACTACGACACTTTAAATCTAAACCAAAGAAAAATTATATTAATTATTTACCTTGATGTTATGAAAGTAATAAGATTTATTTCCACATTTCTCAACAAAGAGGGGAGCTGAAACATATAAAAAATATGTATAGGGTTTCTGCATTTATGTTAATGTCAGAGCCATGCTGGCTCTCTCAATAACATAAGTCGCATAATAAAATGACACATTTTGTCAGTTTAAAAATAATAAGGCAAATATTTTCAGAGTATTGATGTTGTTAATATAGCTTGAATTTCAAGTATGTGAGAGAAATTTTTTCCCAAATAAAATAGCAGAAAATTAGGTTTGTCCTATATTGAGCAATGATATGTATTACTCCATATGATCCAAGCGCATTAAATATGACGTCATGTGCATACATTCTATACTATTCTTATTATAATAAAGCTTTATATTATGTGGGTAGCCAATTATTAAGATTTAAGTTTGGATACTTAAAGCGGGACTTTCAAAATTAATAAGTTCCAGGTTTGCCTATAACATGAGATTGTCGCTTCTCTGTTAATTGGTTCTCTACTCGTCAAGCGTAGATAGATGTTTTGTTGCAGAACTGGAAAGTGTAGATGGCCTTTTTTTTGACACGGGAGCATTGATATATGAAATATTTAAATTAATAAAAGTATTGATTGCAGATATAGACATATTAAATACACTAAATACAATATCTCTTCAATTTAAAAGATAGTTCATTCCAATAAATTTGATAATAATAAAACAAAAATTAGCAATCTCACAAAAAAAAAAAAAAAAAAAAAAATTACCGGAGATTTTACCGTGCTACCATCAATCCTTTTAGAGCAATTAATTTTGGGTTTTCATATAAAAAAGATGAAAATTTTTTTCTAGTATTAAATAATGAAAAATATATAAAAAAAACTTATATAACAAAGAAGTTTAATGAGTAATAGGACAAACGCAAATTGATTATGAAATGATAAACATATCCATCTACTTTTTTTATCATTGGAATAAAAATTAGGTTTTTTGGTATTGTAAGCAATATTTGTATATCTACTTTTGTCAGAAATATATTTATATGGTAAACACTATATGTACAGCATTCATTCTCATCTTTAGTCACAAGAAGCGAAGTATTATGCAAATCGTGTGTGAACGTCGATGTAAGAGAGTTCGACTTACATAATGTATTGCATGTCATGAACATAAATACGAGATTGACATTTTACGTTAAATGATAAAAACAAGATCTGCATTTTATTTCCACTGATACTGCAATCATCAAAATAAATCATCGAAATAAATCTTACTATTTTTTGGCACGACTTCAAGTTTTTCATTCTGTAAATAAATATTGAAAATGGTTTAATGTACTATCAATATACTGAATAAATTTCACACTTATAATAAATACATATATATATATATATATATATATATAAGCGTAATATTATTATATCAATATTAAACATTTATACTAATAACGATATCACTGCAAATTACTATAATTTATTGATATATATTTAAAAATATGCATATAAAATTTTTATATATATTTATTTTATTATACTATAGTATATTAATGAAAATATAAAAAATTAGAAATAGCCACAATGATAATACAAAACTATATTTAACACAATGAGAATTAAAAGCAAATTTAAATAAATAAATAATATTCTCGTAATCATTATTATTATTTCTTTTTTTAATATAAAGAAATAGAAATCTTTTATAACAGAACATTTTCATTAACAGCTAAATTATAAAAGGTCTTAAGTCTTTCTTCAATGATAATTAAACCCATTAACCTTTAATGTTATACAATTATCTCTAATACATACTATT
Source organism: Ecdyonurus torrentis (assembly GCA_949318235.1). Classification (NCBI taxonomy): domain Eukaryota; kingdom Metazoa; phylum Arthropoda; class Insecta; order Ephemeroptera; family Heptageniidae; genus Ecdyonurus; species Ecdyonurus torrentis. The sequence goes on along the minus strand of OX439128.1, from coordinate 53,587,864 downwards.
ACTATACTAATAGTATTATAGCTAAGAAAATTACACATAGAAAATACCTTGCTAAATTTGCATACTGCATGTTGACAATTAATTAAGTTTGACATTTGTAAATATTTTAATGTAGAAGCTGCGTAAGGCTCAGAAACTGACACACGGGCAGCGACGGATATTGCAGAATCTACTGCTGTGCCCTGTTAACAATTAAGTGAGATTGTTAGTTTAGTGTTCAGTGGAAGGAAGGAAGGACGGACGTAGTACATACCTCGCATAGTACTTGATATTTCTTCCTGCATGATACATCATGATATCCTAGTCCTATGTCAGAAGCATTATTGATGAAGATTGCTGAACAACGGCCTCCCTGCCAACCTGACCAAGGTTTACCCGCAGACCAAAGATCAAGGCCTAGTTCTTCATTTGTACATGATAAAAATTTACCTTCTGACCTTGTGTTAATATAACCAGTTAGCAGGTAAATATCAACTGAAATATAAAAATATTATTAGGTCTAGTAATCCTTTTTGTACTTACAGTTTCTTGGTTACTTTTAACTTTTCATAAGAATTTAGTTGAAAATAGCTGGCACCACAGTATTTTTAAATCAGTTGTTAACCAAATAGCTGAGATTTTCTTATGACAATTTCATGGTGCTCTCATCTACGGTCTTCTAATTTTTTTTCCGATATAAAAAGTCATGACGTGAATGGAGATTTTTACTGTTATTTAGGTAAAAATGTTGAAGAGGGACAACGAGAGAAAGTAAGAGATCAGGTATTTAGTCACTGTAAAATTGTACACGTACATTACATCTGGCTTTAGTTGTAAAAGCTGCTTCAATTTACTTTGCTTGCCGACACTTTTTATTTATTTTTTTTTTATCTTTTTATAAATAATATATTAGCAAAACATAACTACATTTTATTGATTGCTTTAAAATTTATCTGAATATATCTGATATAAATATATAAAATCTATAGTATAGGTATATAAAAAAGTGTTTAAAAACCTTGTTTCTTATCTATTTTGATCAATTTTGTGGAAATACATTTTATTTGCTGTAAGTTAGGGTTTGCAAGGGTCATCCCAAAAGTACTACAAAAACTGAAAGCCTCAGGAACGCTAAGCTGCAACATAAATTTAAGTTTCATAAGTTTTTTCATCTAATTAATATATAATACTGTTATATATCTAAAAACATTGTCATAATAGTAGCCAGAATGTTTTGTATTGATAGATCTCATAGAAACAACAAAATTATCGTCTTACTACAATTGACAAATATCCAAAGAAAGACCAATCTACACATAACAAATTTGCAACTACCTGGAGAATTCACACCTGTTTCATATAGCAGAAGCTTCAGGTAGCCGCGACTGTGTAAAGTGAAGATCGTTCATTCTTTGAAAATTTTTGTTAAGTGTAGAACCTATATCTTAACGCGAAAACATCAATATATATATATATATATATATATATATATATATAATATATTTACATATATTTAAATATTTATTTGTGATATTTATTCAACTATATTTTAAATTATAATATACAAACCGTTTGCTTTGATACCACGAATGTTTTGTTGCCACACGTGTTTATTAAAGTTCTCGAAGAAGTTGTATCTGGTGGTAAGTTTTAGTTTTTAATTTCTCATCAATATTTTTATGGTTTACATCATCTTATTAGAACATATAGGTTTACATTATAGGTTTACATTACATCATCTTATCTTATAATATTACATATTGTATGTACTGTACGTACAGTATATTTTTTATAAATCATCAAAATAAGGAAGGCGTTCTTCTTTTACTCTTCTTCTTTTTGGGGGGGGGGGAGGATTTATTTTTAGGTTGGTATTTTATTAGACATTTTAAAACATAAAATATTATTGTCTTGAATCGATACATGTTTAATTTGTAAAAGTTCGTTAAATTTTTTTGGACGATTTAATAAATTTTTTTAACGTCTCAAATTGACTTCACAAGCTAAGACTTCACGATTTTCAAAAATTAATTAAAAGTACTTGAATAATTAAAATATAAACTCAAAAACTAGAAATTTACATATAAATCGATTCAGGACAATGTTCTCTATTAGAATATAAAATAAAATTACCACCCTTAATTTTTGTGTAGTCCTAATTTATAGTATTTGTTCGTGTAAAATCGTTAAAATCGTTCGTGTAAAAGTTTATAGATTTGTAAAAGTTTTAGATTCTAGATTAAACAATGTAAAAAATTCCAATCTTGGCAATTTCACATGGTAACAACTAAATCCAACTTTAATTAAAAGAAAACAAAGAGGAAGTTTCATATATTTCAAAAAGTTGACTTTTTCCAGTGAGTTATTGAAGTCACTTTGATACAGTCATGGAGTATCGGTATCGACTACGATACGATATCCGATACTATACCGATACTTTTATCGTATCGGTATAGTATCGGGGCCTTTTTTAAACTTAGTATCGAATATCGGTATCGATCACCGATATCAGCAAAATATCGTCGAATTTCGATACTTTTTTCCGATACTTTGAGACTTTTGCTCGCTCTCATAAAATAAGTCAAAATACAAAAAAAAAAATAATAATACAAAAAAATAATAATAAAAATAAAAACTTTAGAATTTAGAAGCAACGAGAACATTCCACAAGTAGTGATTATCTGGACAATAAAAGTCACTCCTATATTTTTCATTTTGCTATAACAACAGCTAGGGCAGGGCGACGTGCAAAAAAAGTATTTTTATTTTATACCTTTTCAGTATAAGTATTAAAAGAATAAAGCATGGAGCCACCAGGTAAAGCTAAAAACTGTTGTATTTTACATACAATAAAAATAAAACAACGGTGTTAAATTTTTTTTCTGAGCGATTGTCGTCAAGTTTCTGAGAAATCCGTCGTGTGCTTGTACACTATCTATGATCTCTCCTAATGACTAAAGCGCCGGTAGAAAGCACAATAAAATAATATAACCCATAATGATTGACATTTTAAAACTTTGAACTGTAAATTAATTCAATGCATTACAAATAACAAAAGATGGGGAGCATACTTCCATTAATATCTTTCTACGAAATTTTTACAAGGTTAAAAATTTTAAAAGGCTTACAAAATCAAAGGATTTTGGCGACCAGAGGGGAAATTTGGACTTTAACCCCTTTGGTTTAGCGGGGATGATTTGAGCCCCACCATGGGGACACGAACTGTTGACATAGGAAACTCAGCGGTTTTCCTCAGATTCGTGGATACTTTCAGAGGATTAACATTAATTTAGCTCACGTTGTTATATAATAACCTTTTTAAAAAACATCTAGAGGTAAGTACTTTTTTAGTATTATATAATTATTTTGAATTTTATTTGGTTGTATGCGCATTCAAAAACTAAAAATCGTCAGCTTTTTGTAATTATATTTGCATAAAAATGACTATGTAAGACGTTTAAAATATTTAAATTATATTAACAGTAAGAAGAGGAAAAGAAAAAAAAAAAAAAAAAACAGGAGTGTGATTCATTCTTTTACTGATCTATAATAATTAAATTATCTATTTATTTTTTTTTTTTCATTATTTATTTATTCATTCATTTTTTAATTGTGATGCCAAAAGCACTAGATATTTTTTAAAGGTTAAAGGTTAAATCTAGTGCATTTGTTACTAAACAATTTTTGATTAAATAATAAACAAAATATACACATTACAATATAATATGACAATAAAATTTCAAGTTCTTTTTAGTTTTTAATTCATAATTTATATAATATAAATATGCTTTATGATAATTTTCATGCACTGCTTTAATAAACAATTAAGATTAGAGAGATTATATATGAAGAAAAAAAAATCAAGCGACCTCCATGATCATTGAAACCTTCTTAGACAATAGTTAAATATATGTTGCCTTTTTCCTTTTCTTTTGAATTTGTTGATAGTTGTTGTACATAATTATAAAGTAAGATCAAGGTAAATGTTTCTAAATGTTTGCTAACTATACATAACAAGTAAGCTTTACTTAAGATTATATAAGACAAAAAAAAATCAATGATAAAAAGAGTTTAAAATTATAAAACTTGTATTTTTAATTATTATGTATGCTAAACTAAAGCACGATCAATTGATAAATTATTATTAAAAGTTCCATTACAGGAATATTATAATTTTGAATTTTCTATTCATTTTATATGCTTAATCGGTGATGGTACAATAAAAAAAAAACGAAAGCTAAGGATACTTTATTTTATCAAATAAAAAATACCATGAAAAAAAATTAAATTTATTAAATATTTGAAAATTAATTCTATACTAAATAAGGAAATTGCTAATTCATAAATATATAACAAAAGTGCCTGGAAACAGTAATAAAGGATATTCTATCATTCAATGTCATTAAACGAATTAAATTTTTAATTTTATTATTATTTTTTTAAATCTACTATAATTTATTTTTGTCATTTTAGTTTAACAAACGAACAATAGAATAAAATAAATAAATAAATCAATAAATAAGTGAATATTAATAGGTAAATAAAATAATAAATAAATGTGATAAAAATATGCATGGATTTTATTATATAAATTTATATCTCAAAGATGAGAGAGAAAAAAAAATGAAATTTTTGGTGTAATATTTATGAACGAGATATAGCAAAAATATCGAAAAAGTATCGGAAAATATCGGTATCGTATCGGTATCGTATCGGAGCAAATTTTTTTTGCGAGTATCGTATCGGTATCGGTATCGGCAAATTTTAAAAATATCGGTATCGTATCGGTATCGAAAATTTTGGTATCGACTCCATGACTGAGTTATACTTGATAAATAATAAAGCCCTTATACACTTATTTTTTTATCATTTAGAATACTAGATTCATAATTACCATACCTTATTATCCATGAATTAGATACCAACATGTTGATTTTGTGTTTATTTTCATTTTGACATTTGAAATAAAACTTATCTGACGTCACAGATAATAGCAGCAGATAGCAGATATATCAGATAATGTACCAGTGACTGTGATTGGCTGACTTATCACGTGACCAGACCCAGTGGCTGTGATTCGCTAATGAGTCAGCCAATCACAGTCAAGTCACATGATAAAGTCAGCCAATCACAGTCACCGGTACATTGTGACGTCAGATAAGTTTTATTTCAACTGTCAAAATGAAAATAAATAAAATAAATACAAAATCAGCATGTTGGTATCTAATTCATGGATAATAAGGTATGGTAATTATCAATCTAGTATTCTAAATAATAAAAAAATAAATGCATAAGGGCTTTAAGTAAAAACAAAATCAAAAACATGTTTTACCTTTGCTTGTTACTGATGACTACAAAATAAAAAGTAATTGCAATGACTTGGTAACAAAATGAGAACAAATTTTCTTTACATCACATATCTTATTATTTATATATATATATATATTACTAATATTACACATGCACACACACAAGTAATATTTAACTATTTATATATAAATAAAAATAAATACACACATTTATTATATAAATTTAAGAATTTTCAAGATGAGAAATAAAAAGAAAAGTTGCTTTATTTTCAAAAATCCAGAATATTTCATAGCATTTCTGTTAGTGCGTATAAAAATATAGCAGATATTTATACTTTTTAACTTTTAAAATTTTAAATCCAAAATTGGATATCACAGATTGTTTCTCCACTAATATAACGCGGTCAAGTTACCTTGATTTTCAAAATCAATTAGCTTTTTTGATTGTGCAAATTCAATATTTCTATTATATTTATTAAAGAAAAAATGAAAACAAACTTTTTAACTACAAATTTCAAAGTTATGTATTTACGCACATTTGCTATTGTTCATTAGTTTTTCTTTATCTTAAATATTTTAAAGACGACAATTAAATAAAATATCAACTAGACAAATTAAGGTATATTAAAAACACTTACCTTTGTTAAATGTGAAGAACAAAAATCAAGTTTAAAGTTTTCCACAAAGAGGTCTTCTTCGAATGTGTATAAACTTTTATCCTGTTTTTTCATGCGAAAAACCACAACAAATGTTTGTTTAAAAATCAGCAATCATAAATTTTATTTAAAATATAATTTTGGTTTTTACAAACAATGGAATATATATATAATATAATATATATATGTTTTTTTAATTATTTTTAAAAAATAATGAAAAATTAAAAAAAACTAATGAATTATCAAATTAATAATAATACTATAATACATAGATATTTTAATTAAGATCATTAAATAGTTACCGTAATATTCGTATTGTTCAGCACGTCGTACTTTAACAAAATTAAAAAGGGGTTAATTTAAAATAGTTTCATTCCTTTTAACTTCCAAATTTAAAATACCGCATTTGTTAATAATTCCTAAATATTTGTGACACTATATTTATATACTTTTATCAGTACATTCAAAGAAAAACTATATATATATATACATATATATATATATATACAGTATATATATATATATACGTATACGTATATAAGAGAACTACAAGTGGTCTATTATCACTCACCTCACATATGACAGGCAGACTGACTATAGGCCTACATGGGTAGTCAATATGTCCCTTGTCAGCAGCAGCAAGGCTAAGAGCCGTACATCCGTCCCCATCGTTGAGATTGTTAGCTGTGATCAGCTCACTTGGTAACACTTTGCCTGAACTTACAGACACAAATGTCTTGTTAAGATAAATATCCACAAAGGATGTGTGAAATATTTCAAGAAAATCTGTGCCTAGAACATAAATAAACAACTTAGCGATGGTTTTGAGGAAAACTGGACTATCTGTAGTATCCGGCGTGCCTCGGATTTGAAACATCTTCACTCTCCACCTTCCCCAAAATTGAAGCATCTGTTGTGGTGCAATTTTAATTTCAGCACAGGGGGAGAGCAAAGATGGTTTAAATTTGAGCCAAACGGAGAATGAAGATAGTTCAGTTTTTGTAGAGGAATCGATAGTAATTTTTTAATAATATGTACCGCTATATTTCTAATTAAATAAATGTATATCACATTTTATACTGCATATAATATTAACGTCATTATTAAATCATTGTGATATTTTGGACTTTCTCTTCTTCTAGATTTTGTATACAGTAATCAAACATGAATATAATATATGCATGAAAGTCATAAAAAATTAGCATTCAATATATTGTTTGTGAGTGATTATATATATATATATATATATATATATATATATATATATATATATATATATATATATATATATATATATATATATATATATATATAATAAAGTTATAAGTTGAGGCCAGTTTCCTATTAAAAGACATATTTTTCTAACTAATATCTTATCTTAACTAATATCTTTACGCGAATGAAAAAAATAGTAACTGAAAAAGCTTTTTTTTTTTTTTTTTTTTTTCTAAACGAAATTAAAAAAAAAAAAGGACAAAATTATTAAATAATTGGCATGTAGTGTTTTTTCCCCCATGATGAAACGTAAATTATGAAATTAAATATATTTAACATAAAGGAGATACAGTTTTCTTTTACAATCTATACAACCAGCATTACAGTGAAAATTTGTAGTTTGCAGACTTTTAGGGGATGTTTAGGATCATATTTTAGGTTTATCTAAAAAAATCTTATCATGAAGTCATTTTTTTTTTTTAAATTTTTTTTTTTGATATTTACTGTATGTCTTACTAAGCCCCCGTATTCGAGAGGACCGTTGAGCAGTGACAGAAGGTATAGCCAGGAAAGGCGCAAGCGCCCATGTTAAACCTGATCTACTCTTTGAGGGATGAAAGGATGTAGAAGGAAGAGGTAGAGTGTTGGTAGAAAGGATTGGAAGGTAGCGGCTGTGGCCTATATAGTTAGGAACTGCCCAGTCATTCGACAGGGTGGTGCATGCAGGAAACCACAGTGCACTGCATGCGTGGACAGCCGACATCCAAGTATTACCTTGGATGCCTGGCCGACCTCTGCAACTCAGTAGCACACACACAAGTCAAGCCACACCGCGAACCAACATTCCACACCAAGCACAGGTGACTCTTCATGAAAAGTTCCTCTGCAGGTATCGAACGCTGGCCGATGGCATGAAAAACAAGCATGCTAACCACTGCGCCAAAGGCCCGGTTTTAGGAATGCATGTTTTATATACTTTATTATATATTTACTTAACAATAAGTAAATAAATATATATTTTTTTATTTGTTTAAAAGTACAAAATAAAGAACTTACTTGGTTTTCGATACTTCAATTGAGTAGAAAGACAATCAATATCTTGGCTTGAAGCAACTGTGTTAACTTGCATGTTAATTGAACAACAAAAATCACTGATTTCAGTATGAAGTAACTGAAATCAAATATAGACATTATATATATATATATATATATATATATATATATATATATATATATATATATATATATATATATATATATATATATATATATATATATATTATATATATATATATATATATATATATATATATATATATTATATATATATATATATATATATATATATATATATATTTATATTTATATAGGCCAAAATTAACATATGATGATGATGACCCTTGCCAGTGCCGTGTCCTAATTATGTGAAATTGCATATGTGCTAAAAAAAATGAGGTTTAAATTTATACCAAAATTGGTTATTTACTTTAAAATATGTAAAAAAGTAATGTTTGTTTCCACACTCCTTAATGTAGCCTCCTTTTGTAGGATTGTAAACTGAAACAAAAAATTTAAAACTGAAAATCATAAAAAGCATGAAAGATTCGATAAAAATTTTAATTTTTATGAAATGAATTAAAATACTTTTTTAAGGCAAATTTATAACTTTTGATAAGTTAAAGAAACTACTGCCCTAAACAAAAAAGAAAAACAGCACTTAATTGGTTGAAGATATTTTTCGGTAATTATACTGTATGTTTAAGATACTTTTTTTTTAAACATCGGGTTTTTAAATTGAGTGCGAATTTTTAACTGGTTAAGTATTCTATTCTCAAAAACATAGCTAGCACACGATTTGTATCAAATAATTCTAAAAAAAGGAAAATCTGATTTACTTAATTTGAATTTCCTTATAAAACTATTATTTATAATAAATAATATTTAATAGTATAACAATGTTATGTATATGCGTTTACCATTGCATTTCGTAAGAAAATATCAATTTAAATATTGTTTAAAAGTGTTTTTTCTAAACTAAAAGGATAAGCTTTTTTTTTTTTTTTTTTTTTTTTTTTTTACAACTTGTTGAAATATATTTTTCAGTGTATTTACCTGGTTTTAAATTTCCAATCTATAAATTGAATATTGTTTTTGCATCATGGAAGATAGGAATATATACATACATATATAACATAACACACACACACACACACACATACACACACACACACACACACACACACACACACACACACACACACACACACACACACACACACACACACACACACACACACACACACACACACACACACACACACACACACACACACACACACACACACACACACAAATTGACAAATAAAACCTAAAATAGATTTTTAACACTGATTTTTATAATATCAATGTAAGCTTCATAATATGACAATTAGACATTTTTTTTTGCTTTTATATTTTAATATAGATATAATTATTATCTTTTAAATATACCTACATGAAATACTAATTATTTATTTGTTTCACTTTATATTTAAAAAAATAAAATAGGTCTTTAAAATATTGCATCAAAATTTGATATTTTGATTTTTGATACTTGCATTTTACTATTAAAGATTTTAGAATAGTATTTTATAGAATATTAAGTCAAAAAATAATAATTAAATTTATATATTATTTTTTCTCCCCCCTTTTTTAATACCTTTTTAAAGTTTTTATACTTATACGTATCATTTTACAAAATATCAGAAATCCTTTCTTATTAAATTTTTAATTTTAATTTTTGTGTGACCCATAACTTGGTTATTTTACCATTCAAAATTTTTAAAGTTAAAAAATTAAAAGGCTATAATCTTTCTGGAGTCAATAATAATAATTTCAGTGCTTAAGTTAAAAACAAAAAGGGTAAAAACAATTGAGGAAAAGTAGATAAATTTATACCAACTTTGCAATTTTTCTTCGTATTTGCAATGTAAGCTAAATTTAACATTGCATTCTTCTCATTAGCCGTATATCTAGTTGACAGCAATGACCTTTTGAAAACTGAAGATTGGCTCTGAAATGTAAATAATAAAATATTGAAAATTTTTATTACTTTTAATTGGTAAAACTATTAACACAATACAAAACTAGTGCTGCAAAAAAATCTTGATTTTCGTTTCTTTTTTCAGTGCGGGCTAGAAGTTGTTTGTTTGACTAACATGACTTCAAACTCGGGTTCAATACATGTTAGCAAGCAGTGGTAAAACTGCCATAGCACATCAGGGGAGGCTCACTAGCAGTTGTGACGTCATGCGTTCAGGTAGCAGCTATGTTAACTATATGGGCAAAATGATTTACATGACGTCACAACACCATTATAAGCCCCCCCCCCCTATCCCCCCCGGAGCACAGCCACGTATGCTGCCAATTTTTGTACGGTTTTACCCATCCAAAAACTGACCACGCTTGACGTTGCTCAACTTCGATGATCAAACGGGAATTGGTTCAGACAACGTGATAAAGCTGTGCTTTTGAAAGTAAGTAAAAGTAGAAGTACTGGTTAAGCCGCAACAGTGTACATGCAATTGTTACAAACTAACCTCACAGAGAACTTGATGGACACTTTTAGGTTGACAAGACACTTCATGAAAACCAAAGTTATCTCCTTTATTTAGATTAAGTATTGTGCATGCTTCTGCTACAGTCTTCTTCACTCTTCCCTTGGCAAACAAGTTCTGTGCTAACAAACTTCCATTGACAAACGATACAAAACTTGAATCAAACTTTATATCGGCGTATGCCGTGAAAAATGTTCCACCTTCATTTTTGTCTGTAAAATTAAATCTTATTATATATATGTTATGTATATTTTATAAACTATTATGTTATTGTATATTATATATATAGTATATAAAATTAATAATTTAAGCTTAGCCTTTTCTTCGCCATAAATAAAGAAATTGTTGAAACATTTGAAAGCACTTGCTGATCTATATACATTTTATAATTTATAAAATTTTATCAAGAACTTTATAGTGGTTATTTATTAACCAATAATATTGAGTGTTACAGTAATTAAAACTAAATAAATAGAAAGTAGATTAACTTAGATATATTAACTGATTAACTCATATAAATAATTAAAACATAAAATTATTTCTATAAACGCAATCATGATTGTCAGTGTATTATAGTCAGTATCACCAAATTTTTAAATATTGGGATAATTCATTAAAAATTTAATAAAATTCCTACTAACAAACAAACTTAAGGTGGGGAATCAGATACTGCGGGATTTCACTAAAAAATTGTAAAGAAAAAATATCTGACATTTTGCACAGTGATACGTTAGGATAACGTTTTTCAAAAATAAAAAAAATAATAAAAAAATGAAGAGAAACCATGGTAGATTTTCAAATTATGATTTTATTAAGTTTTAATTTGATAAGAACCCATGTTAATTTCACTAGCTATTTTCTCTTTTATCTGATGGTCACGGGTTCTAAAATTTTTATCTTAGGTAGCTTTTAATAATAACTTTCAAATGTCATCAGTCATCATCAAGTTTTGAAGTTTTCTTTTTAGTTTATGAGATATTATAGCCATCTATATGCCCTTAATAAAAAAATTACAAAATTGCGATGTTTTTATATTAAAATCATTTATTATGTGTGCTGCTTAAATTTCAAGTTTTTTTTTATTTAAATTTTTTTTTTTTACTTTACAACGCGTATTTTCCTTTCTGAGAAAGCGGTACATTTCAATTTTTAGCTGGGACGTGGTGTCAAAATTGGAATTAAAGCTGTAAAAATTGGGACGTCTGGCCAGCCTAAAGAAGCTAAAACAAATGCAATCTAACCTTACGTTCTAATAACAAAACACTTAAAAGTTAAAAATTTACTCGCCAGCTGATATTAAAAAAGTTTGACTGAGACACTCGATGTCTTTGATATTTCTTATTGACGACACCTGCATACCGTACGAACAGCACGCATCTTTCATCTCTGTAGCCTTATACTGAAATTTTGTCGTTAAAACATTAATTAAGTAACATCTTGATCAACGAAGCTAAAGATAACGTAAGGCATCGACTGCGCATTTCGTGCGTCTGATGCAAGATTTAAATCTTTATTTCCGGTATTTTTCACGTTTTGATGGCGGCAAAATATTATCGTGTGTAATTTTTTTTGCAAAAATGAAATTTTACCGGAAATAGATCTCGTCGATCGGGCAAATTCGGAAAAGACGAACGAAATTCGCAGTCGTTGCCTTACGTTACCTTCAGCTTCGTTGATCTTGATTAAAACCCTTTTAAACTTATGTTTTGTTTTTTTATCATTTAGAACACTTGATTGATAATTAACAAACCTCATTAACCAGCATGAATTAGACGCAGTGATCAAAAATGCACGTGAATATACATAGTATATATATTTTTTAAATACTCATATTAAAGCATAAGTATATAAATTACACTGATATATTTATCGCTGATATAAATGAAAATGAAAACAAAATCAAGGTGTTGGTGCCTAATTAATGGATAATAAGGAATGATAATTATGATTCTTATATTAAAAATAAGTTTACAAAGCCTTTAAAACATTGAATAACTTATTGGATTATATTACTTCGAGTGCTAAGTGGCATTGGAACTTCTGCAATCTTCACGAGTAACATTTTGACACATGTGCAATGTTTATCAAGCCTACTTATGGCATATCTGTACAAGCCATAAGCGCGTACACACATGTTTCAAAAGAGAGGAGCGCGGAGAATGCAGATATGCACTAAAAAAATATTGCATTACTACAGTTACCAATCCTAACTTATTTGAGATAAAAACTTTTAAGATATTATGAGCAGCTAAAATAATGTATTTTCAGCAAATTATTAACAATAGCTTTAAACTTAAAATAACTAAAACAATTTAAAATAGCTGTAGTAAATAACATGCTAAAATGCATTATTTTAGCTGCTCTTAATAACTGAAAAGTGTTTATCGATTTTGTTGCCAAAAAAAGGCCTATCTCGTATATTTTGTCAGAGGAAGCGAAAGGCCTATCTCGTATATTTTGTCAGAGGAAGCAAAAGGTCTATCTCGAGCGCCATCTCCATAACGTTCGGGAACGAGATAGGCCTTTTGTTTCAACTGACAAAATATGAGATAGGCCTTTTGCTTCCTCTGACAAAATACGAGATAGGCCTCTTGCTTCCCCTGACAAAATACGAGATAGGCATTTTGTTCGCAACAAGATCGTTATCTAAAATAAGTTGGGATTTGTAACTAAAGTAATGTACAGTGCATGGATATATAAACAGGATAGGAAGCTATTGTTGAAAAAACGATCCCTTAATGATGTAATTCAAATTTTCGCCGCAAAAATGCAAGAATACAAAATTACGTATAAAAGTGGCGCTGTAGTCTGCGTGTGAATTTTAAAATTCACACACAGACTACAGCGCCACTTACATTTTACATGTTGATTGTTGCGGTGAAAATTGGAAGTACATCAACAAGGGTTCGTTTTTAGTATAGGGCAATAACACAGGAGCTCACGAGCCTGGTACAGTGTTTGTTTGTTTGTTTGTTTTTTTTTTTTTTTTTTTTTTTTTTTTGAGTGTGCCAAAAATGCACAAACGGAGACCGCAGTAGTATACAAAAATGAATTACCGCTTAGCCCTCGATTTGATGATATTAATGATCATAATATAGAAGTATACAAACAAATTACCTTATGTTTAGTAAGCAGGTACGTCATGTTATTACAATTTGTGTTTAAAATACCAGGTGGGTTTTCAACTAAAAAAAAAAAAAAAAAAAAAAAAAGCTTAATTTAGCCAAAGTTATCTTTTTTGCACCTACTGTATCAAAACAGTTTTAGATAAATAATTAATATTGCCTCTGTGTTTAACTTAAAAGGGTAACCGACTAGGAGCTTAAATAGCAACAAAAAAAACAACAAAACAAAAAACAAAAACTTTATTTGCACAATAATTCCTTGTACGTAATTGATATCCAGCAAAACCAAGGTCCATATATAAGAGGTTAGATGCTCCGGGAAAAGTTTTTGCCAAGGTCGCGCAGCTTAAAATAATTCACCAAAGACGTCATATCACCGAGTGTATTTTTATTCACCTTATTCATATTTTTATTCACGTACATTGCATGTACGCAACGTAACGTAGATTAAAAACAAAATCGTATTTTCACATGTTTAAACTTTTAAATAACATTTCATCTTTTACATCTTGTTAATTTTATAAATTGCAACCGTTCGTTTAGTGAGATATCCGCCGCTTACCTACTTTACCTTAAATATAACAAATCTAAATAAATATAACATTTTCAAATGTAATATAATAAGCACATTTTTTTTATCAAATTATAAAATGAATAGAAATACAGTACAATACATAGAAATAGAAATGCTGTACAATACATAGAAATAGAATTACTGTTCAATACATAGAAATCATAACTGAAATAAATTTAAAATAAACTTTGGTTTAATCATCAAGAATCATCAAAAAATGGTTTTTCACAAGATATAGTTAGAAGACAAAAAATTTGTTTTTATTAATTTATTTAACACTATATAGTAATATAAACTGTGAAGTCGCTCCATTTATTTCATCATGTATACACATTATTATTACTTACAATTAGCCAATCTTGCGTTTAGTTTACTTTTTTATAGTTTAAGATAGAATTCGATATAAGCGCGAACAAAGTGCCTATCTTGATTTTTGTGTCAGGTAGCAAAATGTCTATCTCTTTTCTGAACGTTATGTAGGTGGCGTGATGAAACACAAAATATTCATTTTGCTAAGTATTAGTAATGTATAAACATGATCAAATAATAAAAGAATTCACAGTCAGAGCATCGAAATATAAATAATATTTTGTACTAGCCTTCTTTATCATCTTGTTTTAACACCTACAAGAGAAATTATGCATAATTTAATATTTAATTTTATATTATACACATATATTATATATATATATATATATATATATATATATATGTATATGTGTGTGTGTGTGTGTGTGTGTGTGTGTGTGTGTGTGTGTGTGAATTTTATAATTGAAATCCTTAAAACTAAAATTTACTTAAATGTTTAGCAGTATATAGACCCCTTTCACATCCTTGCGCTTTGTCGCCATGTTTGTGATGCCTAATGCATTGTCCAGCATAGGGGAAACATCAATTCTCCCAATTTTTCACATAAAATAAGTTTATTTCAACTGAACGAATTTTTCTCATATTCTTCGAGCTTATTAGAAGCTAGAAATAAGTCTTTGATTGAATTTTGAAGCTTCATTTGCTATTAAAAAAAAATAAAAATGACGTTTTTCCTATGCTGGCCTATGTATTCCTGACCAGCAAAATGGCGGTTCTTAAATATGAGTGAAACCGGTCTATAAGAATATTTTTACATTATTATTTATTATTATGTTAAGTATAGTATTTTACGCTAAGAACGCATTTTAAAACTTTTTATTGTGTCATAATTAGTTTACTCTTATTTGTAGCTCAACGCTTAGGCACTGCAGTGTATCATGCTGCAGTCATAGCATAAACAAAAAATCCTTGATATTTGAAATAAACATTATGACAAATTTACTGTTCTTTTTTTCTTTTTTTCTTTTTTAAGTCAAATAAACTTTAAACTTTGATTATATACCAACAAAGTATTTTTTTTTAAATAGTAAATTAAGAATTTTTAACATTTTAAATATTTGCTCGTTAAAAAAAAAATGCATACTTACTCTGCAATTTTTCAAACCTATGCGATCATAACGAGAATTTATAACTGCATTCTTTTCTTCTATGGAATATCTTGACGCTGATAAAAGTGATTTTAGTTTTGGATCTGCAGACTGAAATTTTATACAAAAAAAAAAGAAGAATTATATTTAGTATTGCAAGAATTATATTTATTGCATTTAATTGTAATTTTTGTTTGGTGTTTTCATGTGCAAGTGTAAACTAAATAAATAAATAAATAAGCAAATAAGTGAATAAATAAATAAATAAATAAATAAATAAATAAATAAATAAATAAATAAATAAATAAATAATCATCGTAACTAAAAAGATAAAAATAAAATAAATTTTTTGAAAGGGCTAACTAACTAACTAACTAACTAACTAACTAACTAACTAACTAACTAACTAACTAACTAACTAACTAACTAACTAACTAACTAACTAACTATTATTGTTATTTAAACTGCCAGTTTAAAAACACTATGCAATATTTTTTTAGAGCATTGATGTTGTAAATATGTTGTATTAGTATCTCAAGTTTGTGAGAAAAATAACAATAACAAAAAATAAACCGATTTTTCAAAGAAAATTGGCTTTAATGAAGTTTGTCCTCTGCTGAGCAATGTTATGCAAGGCCTCCAAGCGCAATAAATATGACGTCATCCGCATACACCCTATACCACCTTCTTATACACCTTGCAAGGATCGATCTACATTTATCACAACAAGTATATATAACACTTGTACACCTGTTTACCTATGTTCTAATATTCTAATATTATAAAAGTAAATACATAAAATATATAACAAAATGTACCTCACAAAAAGCAAAAGCTGGACCGCTGATTGCACATTTTTCAAAAGCAAAAGTCTCCATTACTTTAAGTAATACGCAAATTCCACATTCACTTTCAGTAGGTATTTTGTCACTAATTGGAAGCATGTTATTTGGAAACATTTGTCCGGTTGAGTACGATATGTAAGTGCCATTGAGATAGGAGTCGACAAATGATGTGGTCAGTTTAATTGCTACGTTCAATATACCTGAAATTTTTGAAACATATAATATAGATATATTACTTAATTTAATAAGATGAAATTAACAAACATGCTCTTTGATATTTTAGACAATAGCAGGCGTTGCAAAAGTAGTTTTAGTGATAAAATAAATAAACTGACAGCTCAACAATACTAACAAAGTGCTAGCAGACGACTTTGTGTTCCTGTCTACATTTAACATGCTTTCTTATGGGGAAATAAAGTAGTTATAGCTGGAGTTAAAATTATTTCTTATAGAGCTGAATTTTTACTGTAGATTACTGAACCTCAAAGATTTTGTTTTCCTGGATTTCAATTTCAATGAATGAAAAAAAAAAATGTTTGTAACGAAATCACTTGAAATCCAGGAAATCAAAAGTTGTGAGATCAGCAATAAGCTACAGTAAAAATTTTAACTCTGGGAAATAATTTTAGCTTAAAGAAATAATTCTTATTCTTGAGTTAAAGCTACGTTTATATACTGCCCCATAAGAACGCATGTTAAATGTAGACAGGAACACAAAGTCGTCTGCTAGCACTTTGTTAGTATTGTTGAGCTGTCAGTTTGTTTATTTTATCACTTAATCTACTTTTGCAACGTCTGCTATTTGGTATATTTCTTTTATTACGTAGTTCCTTCTAAAGTCTTCTATTTATTATTTTTTTTTTTATATCGTCGAAAAATGTTTTTCTGAAGTTATAACGAAACCGATGCGCGACCGTGCATTTGCTATACAGTAAACCGTATGTAGATGCACCATGCATCGGGTGCGTGATTACTTCAGATGAACCGTTTTAAAGCGATACGAAGAAAATTTCACTAATATAAATTCTAAAACCTGAACTTATAATAATGAGTGCTTATATGTTTACTCAAAATACGGGAAAGGAAGTGACCGGAAGAGGAAACCACGTGACGGTAAAAGTGGGAGATACCTTGGTGCCAGCAGCAAGCTAACTTTGAGCTATCTCCCACTTTTACCTTCACGTGGTTTCCTCTTCCGGCACTTCCTATTCCGCAATTATAAATCAGTATTTCTTTATAATTTTTGAAACAAAAATGTGTATGACTTTTGGAATACTGGATTCTTTGTTACCTTTTTGTTTTCTGAATTCGTTATTGACACAGCTCATTGTGTTGAGAGAATCAATGGACGTCACTCGCATGCCCAGCGAGCAGCAGTAATTCCAAATTTCGTCTGTTTTCATCTTTAACATAGTCATTGCATTGAAAAATAATAAAAATAAATAAAAAATCGAAGCTAAAAGCTGAAGATTACGTAAGGCATCGACTGTGCATTTCGTGCGTCATCTGCAAGATTTAAATATATTTCCGGTATTTTTCACGTTTTGGTGGCGGGAAAATATTATCATGTTTATTTTTTTTTTTTTGGAAAAGTTTAACTTTGAAATAGATCTAAGAAATCGGGCAAAATCAGAAAAGACGAATGAAATGCGCAGTCGATACCTTACGCTGTCTTCAGCCTCGTTGCTTGAAATAATGCAAAATATTATTTAATAAGGTAAATTTGTGTGAATTTGATTCTAAAATACAACGCTATATATACGCAAAATAAGCTATATATGAATTTAAAAAATATATTATATATATAATAATATATATATATTTTTTAAGAGGAATGTCCCTACTGAATGCAAATAATTTCCTACAAAAATACTTGGAAATATTTTTTTATCTTGTTCTCACAAACTAGGGAGAAAACTTGTAAAGTAGACAACCTGCGCTACAATTCCTATTGTACTCCTAGAATTGATGACGTCATCAATTCCTAAAGTTGTCTACTTTATAGTTTTTCAACCCCAGTTTGTGAAGCTACAGCTGGATATAATATATGTATCAATAATGGTACCATATCTAAGGATTTTTAAGTTTTTGGTTTAATTTTAGGATTCCAGGGACCCTT
Organism: Ecdyonurus torrentis; assembly: GCA_949318235.1. Lineage (NCBI taxonomy): Eukaryota > Metazoa > Arthropoda > Insecta > Ephemeroptera > Heptageniidae > Ecdyonurus > Ecdyonurus torrentis. The sequence goes on along the minus strand of OX439128.1, from coordinate 53,568,989 downwards.
TAAGCATAACTTCAATTCATTACATTACATTAGGTCCCTAACGTTTCGCACTGTTGTTTGAAAAACAACATCCTTAACGTAATACCAAAGAAAGAAATCGAGAGGAGTAAGATGAGGAGATCTTGGTGCCCATACCAGTGGTCCATCGCGTCCGAAGCACCTGTTTTTGATAGATGTTGTTTTTAAAACACCAGTGCGAAACATCAGGGACCTCAAACTGTGCATCACAGAAGCGATCAACTCTGTCACTACTGAGAAGTTGCAGCATGTATGGCGCGATCTGGAGGAGCATCTCGACTTGTGCCGAGTTCTAAGTAGTTCTCAAGTTGAAAATAGAGTAATTTGTGAAAAAAAAAATAAATAAAAAAAAATTAAAAGAGATTAAAAAAAAGACATTCTTTTAGCTGGATTTGGTGCTCAGAAGTGTGATTTTTTTTAGACCAGGCTCGTCATTTACTTTTTGAAGTCTCACAAAAGAACCAAGCAACGCAATAAAATTTTATTTTTAGTTTTAAAAATCTGCAAATTTAGGCTTCAATTTGATGTAATAAAAGTTTAAAAAATAATGAAATGTCTAATTTTTATAGTATCTTGAAATTGTAATGATTTTTTTTATTTTTATGGTCACCCTGTATATAATATATTATTGTTCAATTTGAATGCAACAAAAAAATAATAGAATTATTTTTATATAAAATGTAAATATATTCTTTTCAGTGGCAGTATACACTGCAGTGAAGATCAGATAATGCAATAAAATATAGAACAAAATTAGACAGAAAGAGAGAGAGAGAGAGAGAGAGAGAAGAGAGAGAGAGAGAGAGAGAGAGAGAGAGAGAGAGAGAGAGAGAGAGAGAGAGAGAGAGAGAGAGAGAGAGAGAGAGAGAGAGAGAGAGAGAGAGAGAGAGAGAGAGAGAGAGAGAGAAATTAAACACAAAAATTCAACCTGAAAACGCTCTTGCATTTACGCGATTTTTTTAACGCTATTTTGATCATGCTAGAGTGGCAAGGAGGTCTGCAAAAGTAAGAAAAGATTTTTGACCAAAGTACATATCAAGTACATATCTTGTTGCGAAAAAAAGGCCTATCTCGTTTTTTGTCAGTGGTGGAAGCAAAAGGCCTATATCTTGTTTCTGAACGTTATGAAGATGGCGCTCAATATAGACCTTTTGCTTCCACTGACAAAAAACGAGATAGGCCTTTTGCTTCCCCTGACAAAATACAAGATAGGCCTTTTTTTCGCAACAAGATCGATATTTTTGTCATTCTAAGAGCCGCACAAAAACGTCGTTAAAAGTTACAACACTGAAACAATTTTTAAAAAAGTCGGGGACTGAAGAAAATATAAAATTTAAATTTCAGAATTGTTTATTTCTTACCATGTTATCAGATATATGATAAGTCATAGAACCACAGGTGGCAAAATTTTTACCAGATATTTCAGCAACTATAACATAAATAATACACACAGTATGTCATAAACACTGCAAGTTAAATAGGTATACACTAATTAAATTATAATTAAAAATTATATATTACACAACATTACAAAACAACATTGTGTAACAACATTTTACAATATTGTGTAAAAGTAGCACAAGGTCGTGCTACTCGTTTTATTTTGGGTTATTCAAAGTTTTCTAAGTAAGTGTGAAAACAGTATTATAAGACTATCAAAGTGTAAATTGCAAAGTATTACTGATCTTTGGAAAAACATTGATATCAAATTCTTATCATCTTGCTTTTCAAATAAATACGACCTTAGTGTTTTTTATATAAATAAATTATGTATTAAAGAAAGGCGCTCTGGCTTACGCGGTAGTGCTATTACATTGGATTGTCCAAGGGGCGACTCTGCTTACACAGATTCATTTTTCCCCCGAGTTGTTTCCTTATATAGCGCTTTGCCAGTGATGGCTAGAACCCCTCTTCCATTTTAATTGTCACTTGTTTATTTTTGTTAATATATGTATTTTATGTAATTTATTGACGAAGCAGTTTTTCTGATAAAGGTGTGAGATCACTTACAGTGTATAGGCATTTTGACTTTTTCTCATCACCCGTTGGGTTACATTTACTTTATTTTTGTCTTTTTTTTTTATATATATATAATATACTTTCTCATTTTAAACCCAATAAAGAACTATTATTATTATTATTATTACCTGGTTTCATCTGCTCAAAAGATTCCTACAACAAAATATTTTAGTATTTACTGTACAAGTTATTTAACAAAATCTAGGCAGTTCTTAAAGCCCTTGACAACTTACTTGCTTATCATTTAGAATACTAGATTGATAATTACATTACCTTTTTATCCAACACGGTAATTGTTTTTGTGTTTATTTTCATTTTGCTGGTTATTTCTATTTATTATGTTTATTATTATTATTATTTCTATATGTACTATTCAGAATCTTAAACCCAATAAAGAACTATTATTATTATTATTATTTCACGCATCTGACGTCACAATGTACCGATGGAGCCGTGATAGGGATATAAAAACTTGAGAGACGGGCTTAAATTTATCACGTGACCAGAGCAGTGACTGTGATTGGCAGCAGTACATTGTGACGTTAGATGCGTCAAATAACCATCAAAATAAAAATAAATACAAAATCAACGTGGTGATGTCTAAATACATTGATAATGAGGTATGGTAATTATCAATCTATATATAGTATTCTATGTAATAAAAAAAGGTAAGTTGACAAGGGCTTAAAATATAAAAAAACTAAAGAAATTTTTATAAATAAAAATACGAATAATTATTATGCACACCAAAAAAAAATAATGTAATTTATTCTGCATTATAGCATAAATTATACTATATTGAAAAAGTTGTAGTAAAAATGAGCTAGCATAATTTTATGTGTTTATTTTTATCTGTGTGCGCTACTGAGATACATATTAACTTTATATGTACAAAAATGACTACGTAATAATTGTTAGCTCATTTTCAGCACATTTTGTTCAATACAGCATAATTTATGCTATACTGCATAATAACTATGTTACATAGCATAAATATAATATTGTAAAGAATGATTATGTATGCTGTTCTAATTTAACAACATTTATGCTATAATGACATAAATACAGCATAAATTACGTAACTTATTAGTTCCGTGCACGGATAAACATACAGGATAGGAAGCTATTGTTGAAAATACGATCTCTTAATGTTTGTAGTTCAAATTTTCACCACAACAATAAACAAATGTAACAGTGGCGCCACCGTCTCGGTCAAATGGTGTTGGCCGCGACGGTGGCGCCAAAAAAACATTTGTTTATGTTCGATTGTTGTGACGGAAATTTGAACTACAAACAATAAGGGATCGCTTTTTAGATAGGGCAATAACATAGTAGCTCAGGAGCGTGGTTCCGTGTCCTTATTAACACTCAAAAAAATGATGCATTAATTCAGTTACGCCTCCTCACATCTTGACGCATCGTAACTTTACTTATTTAATATAAACAATTTTGAGTTATAATGAGATTAATAAGAATAACATTATTTACAATAGCTTATTTTAACTTAAAATAGTTATAGACCCTTTGCACATCCTTGCGCTTTGTCGCCATGTTTGTGGTACCTAATGCATTGTCCAGCATAGGGAAAACATCATTTTTCCTAATTTTGCACGTAAAAAGAACTTATTTCAACTGAGCAAATTTTTTCTCATATTCTTCAATCTTTTTAGGAGCTAGAAATAAGGCTTTGATTGAGATTTGAAGCTTCTTTTGCTATTAAAAATATTAAATGAGGTTTTTCCTATGCTGGCGTAGGTATTCCTGACCACCAAAATGGCAGCTCTTAAATATGAGAGCAACTATAGTCTATTGTCAATAACTTGTTAAAATGTATTATTTTTGCTGCTTATAATAACTCGTCAGTGTTTTTACCGAGCTGGTATGGCCGAGTGGTGAAGCCAGCTGACTCGTAACTCTGTATTTCTCACCGAGTATAGGTTCGAGCCACTGCTGGGTGCGTACGTGAAGTGTGAGAGCACAACACGATGCACAATGCATGTTTACATGCATTTCATGACGACGCACAGCATTCGGGAGGTGCATGATTGATGTGATTGCACCGACCAGCCTTCCTATAGATGTTTCCACGGTCTCTCTAGGCTGTCATGGCAAATGCCGGGCTATGTACTTAGGTCATGGCCGGCCCGTGTGTGTTTTCCATTAATTTGGAAAGTCCTTAGCTGTCGATAAGACAATGTCTAGACTGGGACGGGGATTGATGTAGGCACAATAACACACAATATGGCAAGCAAAAAAAAAAAAAAAAAAAAAAAACTCAAATAAGTTATAGGATTTGTATAACTGAATAAGTAATGCATAATTTTTTTAAATGAATAACTGTTTGCTGAAATTAAATTACACTTCTTAAGTCTGAATGTTCAAAATAACATATCGATGGTGGATAAAAAAATATATATTTAAATATTTGCTTACTTTACATAACTTTGTGTTGCCTTGCCAAAGATTATACGTAAGCAAAGAATCTATTTCTAAATCTTTATATGGAAATTTACTCTTAAAAATGTCATTAATGTTCGCCTAGAAAAAACAAAAACATAATTTTATTTTATGATCGATTTATATTAGCTATCATAAAATAATTTTCAAAAGATAATTTAGTTTAGAAACTATTTATTTATTTATGGAATTTACCTATAAAGCAGTAAATATAAATTGCAAAAAAAAAAAAAAAAAAAAAAAAAAAAATTAATATATAAATCTAAAATGCTAAAAAAAACTTGTTAATTAATAATATGCTATTTAGTATTATTTATTAAACCTGTTTGTTATAAGAATAACACCCTAACCCTAACCCTAACCCTAACCGGAAAAAAATAATTTTTTATTAAAAGTCAACTCGAAAAAAAAATCGGATTATCTGCGTAAAAAAAAAAAATCAGTGGGTCAAAGCTGTGGAAAATATACGGTTTATTAGAAACCGGTTTAAAGTTTGGTTTTCGCAAAATTGAGAAACTGGAAAACAAAAATGAAAAACCCAATTTGAAAATGTACTACCAAAAAATCGAAAAAAATATTATATATATATATATATATATATATATATATATATATATATATATATATATATATATATATATATATATATATATATATATATATATATATATATATAATATATATATATATATATATATATATATATATATATATATATATAATATCTTGACACAAGTGAAATACTATCATTTATAAATTTCAATTTTCGAAAAATGTTGCAAATTGTTTTAACTTTTAACTATAGTTAAGAAAAAAGTAAAAACATTTATAGTTTTGAAAGAAATTACTTTATTATTTATATATATATTTAACAAATAAAGTTAAATTTTTTTTTTCAATTTTTATGTTATACGAAAAAAAAAGTCATGTTATTATTAAAAATCTTTATTTTCATTCATAATAAATGCAATTTAATCTATATAATATGAAAACAAAATTTTGAAAAATTGTATTTTTTCCGATGCCATTTGATTTGGGACATTGGAATTGATTAGAATTGGAAATGGTTAGAAAAAATAAGAGTGGTGGGGATGTGTTCGATGAGACGACGTCAGTGGTGAGGGTGTCTTTTTTTATAATACTAAGGCAACATGGCTTTGCATTTTATTTGTTACATTGTGGAATTGATTAGAATGGTAGTTAAAATCGGAATTGGTTACATTTTTTTTTATTGAGTAGAATTGATTAGAATGGGAATTGATTAGAATGGGAATTGATTAAAATGGGAATTGGTTAGAATAGGAATTGGTTAGAAATATATTTTCATTATTATTATTTAGTGGAATTGATTAGAATGGGAATTGCTTAGAAAAATATTTTTATTTATTTTATTGAGTGGAATTGATTAAAATGGGAATTGGTTAGAATTGTAATTGGTCGGAAATATATTTTCGTTTATTTTATTGAGAGGAATTGGTTAGAACTTAGAAGGATATTTTAGTTAAACTTTATTTAATCGTGTTACTGTATTGTTTGCTATTTAAAAGCATCAAACTTTTATTCAGAATATAACTATAGATTTTAAGCATACATATTCAAAGCAAAATGTTGGATCAATCAATATCATACGCCGCATAGGATTCATTTTCCCAGTTTTAAAAATACTAAACAAATTTTTTTAAAGCAAGAACACCTTGAACAAAAAAGGTTGCGTAATATCCTAACAAACCTGAAAATCAACGTTGATTTGGCCGGAGTAATTTATTTCTAATTTATTTTCCATTCACAAAATGCCGCTGCCGGTCACTGACGTCACAGCTCGCCCGGTCCGCGCGCAAGTAAACGTCATCTCATCGAACATATCCCCACCACTCTTATTTTTTCTAATCATTTCCGATTTTAACTATTTCCCTTTGATTTTATAAAAGTTAAATAAAATATATTATGAGATATAGCATTAATATGGTAATCATTTTGTCAAAAATATTAAAATTTTAATGTAAAATAATTAAAATAGAAATTGTGTAGCAACAAAAAATCTTTATAAAAATTAACAATTTTCTAATCAAGTAAAAAAAAAAATATATTTTTTACGATTTTTTAACGTAAAATTTTTAATCGAAATCATATCACCGAAAGTTTGATTTAACAAAAAAAAGTTTCGAAATTTTAACGAATTCTAACAGCTCTAAAATATAGATTCTTAAGCTAAGGGGGTTTTGGGAAATTTGAAATACTTTGATGTTCTGTTGTGACAAGAGTTTTGTGGATAGAATTTTTTTGGATTTCAATTTGGGTACAGCATCCTCAACCTATGGCCATAGACATAACATTAAAACAAAATGTGCTTTTTAATGAATAAACACGAAATGAGATCTTCAAATCAATTTTTACCAGAATGTTAATGTAACCCCACGAGAGAGCGTGAAAATACTGTAAAGTATGCAATTTGCGTGACTATTTATGTTTATATTGTCAGAAACATGCAAAAACTAGTATGAAAATGTTGTGCGTGTTGCCGCACACATCGATCACTGCTACGGAGCTATAGTTGGATTTTGAAATAAACTAAAATTTTTAAATGTAAGTCATATCAAGTGTTTTATGATATAAATACTTATGTTTTTCTCTGATCTATTCCTATTATTCAAAATCATAAAACACAAACTACTACCCTAAAGTATAGAACCTTATATAAAAAAGTAAGAGATATGATATAATAAAAGACTTACCTCACATATGACTTTATACCTACTCTCCTGTCTGCATGGACTATCCATGTATCCAAATTCTAAGGGAGGTCTCTTACGTAAACTTAAGAGAGTACAAGCTTCTAGATCTCGAAAGTTGTCAGGCTGATTAGAAGCAAACAAACTCATGTTTAATATTTTACGTGTCGCACATGACATGAACGTCTTGTTTGCGTAGGCATCGATATATGACGTGTGAAATACTGCGTAGTAATTCAAAACTGATGAATCTGTAAGAAAACACTATAATATATAATATTTATGTATATATATTCAATATATATATATTCAAAATTTCAAACATATATATATATATATATATATATATATACACACAGGGGGACCACAAAAATCGCTACGATTTCAAGACGCTATAAAAAATTAGAATTTTTTTTAAAAACTTTTATTAAATCAAATTGAAGCCTGAATTTACACATTTTTAAAACTAAAAATAAAATTTTGTTGCGTTGCTTGGTTCTTTTGCGAGACGCCAAAAAGTAAAATACGAGCCTGGGCCGAAAAAATCACACTTCTGGGCACCAAATCTAGGTAAAAACAATTGTTATAAAATTTCTTTCCATTTTGATTTGTTTTTTTCCACACAACATAACCTATGGCTTCTCAACGTGAGCACCATTTTGCGCTTCTGGGGCACATAGAGGCCTGATTGCTCCCGCACTTTTGAGAGAGACAGTCCAAAAATTAACATGTGCTGTTGTGTGCTTTACGACCGCATCATTAGCCCGTTTATTTTCAATGAACAAAGTGTGTAGTGGGAAGTTTATCTGGACATGCTAGAGCATTATGCTGTGCCACAGTTACTACAAGCCCAGCAAGAGTGGAACTACGACCTAATCTTCAAGCAGGATGGAGCCCCTCCTCACTGTGCACTGGCTGTCAGACACTTCTTTAACCAGACTTAAGCAAAGTTTAGACATTTAATAGCCATAAATTGAAGTTTCTTCTGTAAAAATGTCAATGCTGTAACTTCCTTCATTCAATAGTTTATGACATTTCAAAGTCGTGATTTGTCCCATTATTAACGCAATTTTTTGTGAAGAAAAAAAAAAAAAAAACCCCAACAAAGGGAGCACGTCGCGTATACTCTCCCTTCTAGAGTGCTCTACAAACATTAAGGAATAGTTTTTACAACATGAGCTTTCTATCCTGTGCATGTTTATCTATGATTTTAACTTAACATACCCGAGACAATTTTATAGACTGCGTCACTTAGACATTCCAGCTGATCATGGGTGTCAACTGATGTCGCCTGCATGCCGACAGAACAGCACAGATCCCATATTTCTTGTTGATGATACTAAGCAAAAATATTTTTAAATAAATATATATTACTGTAAAAATTTTAAAGAATTAAAAAAAATCTTATTTCATAGGGTGTATGCAGATAACGTCATATTTATTGCGCTTGGAGGCCATACTGGAGTAGTGAATAACATTGCTCAGCATAAGATAATTTTTGTTTAGAGAATTTTTTTTAAGAAATCAGTAATTTTTTGTTACTTTATTCACATACTTGAGATAATAATTCGACATATTTCAAAAATTACATCGCAATGCGCTCAAAAATATTGCATAGTGTTTTAAACAGGCAAAATGAGTTATTTTCCAATGCCGCCCATGTTATTCAGTTATCCAATATGGCGTCAACTTGTAAAATGAATGCAAATATAAATAAATGAAATATAAAATAATTTAGAAATATTGTGAAATAACCTTATATAATAAAACAAACATTAACATGCATCAATGTAAGGCAGATTGAAATCATAATATATTTATGAAAGTTATATTATACAATTTTCTATATCCTTTTTTTAAATACTAGGTTAACAATTATGGCTTAATTAGATATGAACACGTTGATTTTGTATTTAATTTTAGCTAATTGTTCCATGTGACAGTTGAAATAAAACTTATCTGACGTCACAATGTACTGATGGGTCGAGCACTGAAGTGGCACAAAAGTTTAAGTTCCTAAAATTTACACTTCCTACCAAGTTTGCGTGCAAAATATTTTATAGTTGTGAAAAGTATCAAACTGCCTCATCTCATCAGCTAATTACAGTCCAGTTCTTGGACACTTGATTGATTTAAAACATTCCTTACAACTTCACAGCCCCATTAGTACATTGTGACGTCAGATAAGTTTTATTTCAACTGTCACATGGAAAATAAATCATAATAAATACAAAATCAACGCGGTTATTTCTAATTCGACCATAATATGGTATGCGAATTCTAATTTTTTAAAGAATAAAAAGAGTGCATAAGGTCTTAAAATATACGGGATTTATATGTACATAGAAAAAATTAATATCTAAACGTTGCATTAGTTAAAAATTAAAAATATAATAATAAATCAATAAGACTATAAAGCATTATTCACATGACGCGTAAATTTGACGCACGTCAACGTGCGTCGACGCGCGTAACAAAGCTGGAACAATGTAAACAAATGGAGCCGTTCACATGTAATTTTCAAAAACCATGTGAACGCCTCTATTTGTTTACATTGTTCCAGCTTTGTTACGCGCGTCGACGCACATTGACGTGCGTAAAATTTATGTGGCATGTGAATAATACTTAATGGATTAACCTAAATTTTTATAATTATGATATTTACTAGACTGCCTGAATTAGAGAACTTGTTACAGAGAAGTGACACCCTTGCATGTTCTAGCCAAACCTATATACACAATCACAATCACAATACAGTAACAGCTTCACTTTGCTCGCTAATGAAACTAAAAAAGAAAGCTTCATAGCTTCACCTTCTTCATCGTTCATTCATATGTTTCAGGAGGAAGCTTCTACATCACTTATAACTTCAGCCTAGAACAGGCCTAGCTCTTCTGTGTTGCTATTGGTGCCTCAAAATAAAGTGACTCAGGCTTACTATATTGTGTATACAATTCTGCCTAAAACATGCAGGGCAAGGGATGACAATTTCTAAGTTAGAATAAGTTCTCTGCCTGAATTAGATATGAATTTTGTAAAATTTTGAAATATCTCCATTTTTGTGAAACTGTTAAATTATTTATTCTTTTAATCTATTGTTTTTAATTTAAAAAAGTATGATTCTATGAAAGAGGAAAACTGATACTTGCACTTCCATAGGACATAAAATAAACTTTTTTCTTTCCACAGTTGAGAACTAATTTACCCAAAGTCTGGATGTCTAAAACATAAATATAAGAAATATAAATTGAAGTTCTCAAAAATATTTGTATTACAAATTAGTTTATCTGTACTGTAGTTTTTTTTTTAATAATATAAATAGAAAAAAAAAATTGATAGAGCAAATATTTGAGCTGAATAAATAAAGTACTAACAAAAGTTTACAACTTCTTTAAATTTTAATAAGTTTTACTAATGATGGACTATACTTATAGAAAAAATAAAAATTAAATAACTTTGAAATGCATTTCAAATTGTCATGTTACTTATTTGAAAAATAAAAAATGGTTGATACCTGTTAGATTTATGTTATTCGGTACCTATTTAAAAACAATCAAATATGTATTAGGATTTATTTTTAGTTAGGATATAATTTTTATAACATTGTAATTTGTTATACTCCTAATCAGAAGTACATCAACAAGACTGGAAGATCTTGTTGAAAAAAATGATGTAATTCAAAATTTCGCTGCTAAAATGCACGAATACAAAATTACATATAAAATTGGCGCTTTGATGTAGGATTTTTTTTAAAAAAAATTCCCCTAGATCGCAGCGCCACTTATATTTAACTTGTTAATTGTTGTGGTGAAAATTTGAACTACATCAACAAAGGAACTTTTATAAAAAAGGGCATCATTGCATCAGAAGATCAATAGCGTGCTTGATTTTAAGTGGTTTGTCTGGAAAGAAAATATTATTTTGATACTTTGGATCTGTTTTTTTTTTTCTTATGATTTTTTATTGGCTTTATTTAGATTAAATAAAAATGCTGTTTAAGAATTATAATTTTATTTTGAATAAAATAAATGCCACTTCTATGAGGTAACTGGCAGATAATTCCATTAGTCTGCCTTTTTATGGCGTGCTTTGCGTAAAAACTAAGATGCAAGTGTTTGTCCAGTAGGCAAGTCAATTTCCTACTTCTTACTATACTTATTTCTTTATTTTGCTCTTGAACTTAATTTGTATTTTTTCTTATAATTTTTTTTAATCATGACCATTTGAAAAAAATACAGCATAGGTGTAAAATTTACAGAAAGATTCCACCAAGAAAAAAAAAAAAAAGTAAACCGTCTTTCGGCGTCCTACTCCAAACAAAAATCAAATTTAACATTTCTTTTAAATAAAAAGGCATCTTTTAAAGAAGGGTTATGTACTGATATTTATTTTTCTTAAAAAATCTTTTAGGACTTTCAAAAATGGTATGTAAAGTGTCTAAGTTGTTTAAAAATGAGGACGTGTACGCAAAGTTTCTCCCTACGTTCTACTACGTCATTAGTCATCAGAAAGAGTTAAAGTAGAACATAAACATAGCATAGGCCATTACCCGAAATTTGATTTATTACTTTTTTTTAAAGAAGAGAAGTGAAATTATAAATTGCCAACATTACCGACTGTGACGTATTTGTTTACCTCTGATTTTCGATTGTGTTGGAAATACCACACGATCCGTTTATGTTGACCGCTTTTATTAATTAACTTCTTAAAATTAGTTTGAAATCCAGAAGACAATTGAAATTTGGATTTAAACAAATGACGTCATGGTCGGCAAAGGGTTTAAAATTGAAATGTTAAAATACTACTTTTATTGAATAAAACGTCAATTTTGCAGGTAATTGCCTTATGATAAGTTTATCTTCTACTTTTGCTATTTCCAATGGTGTATTAAAACGTGTAGAATTACTCATTATAATATACAGGTATATATAAGATTTATATAATATAATTATAAGAGCCGTTATTTTGTTGGCCAGGAATTTATAGGCCAGCATTGGAAAAACCTTAATTTTAATTTTTCAAAAGTAAAAAAAGCTTAAAACCTATTTCGAAGCCTAATTTCTAGCTCCTAATGAGATCGTAGAATTTGAGAAAAATTAGTTCAATTAAAAAATTTGTACGTAAATAATTATGATAAATGATGTTTCCCCTATGATGTACAATGCATTAGGCGCCACATAAATGGCAATAAGGCGCAATAATGTGCATAAAACTACACTGCACTTCTATGATGGTTCTAAAACTACAGTAATCTTTGCATCTTACCTGACATTTATCAAATTTACAAGCCAGGTATTTGGATCTTCTCATGTCTTTTATCTCCGAAATAAAATATCTCTTTGATAACATGATTTGTCTTATTTCATTATCCACTGGTTCCTCCTGCAATTATAATTTAGATATTTTAAATAAAATTTTTATTTTTTGTAAAGGTAGTAGGTGACGGAGTGTAAATCATAAAAAGAGCCATTTTTACTTTAACATCATGCTTTACTTCTAGTTTGTTTTGTTCCTGCTATCACTATACTAATTATAATTACTATAACTGCAAATTTTTATACCAATATTTTAAAATCTTCTCCCTTCAAATGTAAATTGTTAAAAACTTTACAATATCTATCTCTTAATTTAATATCATCTAGATTTGATGATTACAAAAAATGAAGATCGTTTTATTTCAAATAGACAGATCCACACATCCGAACTGTCACATCATCATGGTCTGATTTACAGCTCCCTGCAGAGAATCTATGACTTGGTAGTTTTTAACAAACAGAGCAAGGTGTATAAATATTGAAATGATCAACCACTGAGAAATGAACGCATCAATTTTTGTGAAACATTTAGGTGATGTCTTGCATTTGCATGTCTTTAGACACCTTCTTTTTACCTCCCTGAGTCAGGTAGCAAAAACAAGCAAGCAGGAAAAAGAAAACAGAGCAGATCACACAAGACGGTGAAAGAGAGACAGACAGACAGACAGACAGACAGACAGACAGACAGACAGACAGACAGACAGACAGACAGACAGACAGACAGACAGACAGACAGACAGACAGACAGACAGACAGACAGACAGACAGACAGACAGACAGACAGACAGACAGAGATGCAGCGAAAGGTTACATTGAGAGTGGACATCTTTCCACCAGGCAAGCGTCACTTCTTGCTCGAGCAGCAAGCATCACATCTCAATGCTCTCTCTCTCTCTCTCTCTCTCTCTCTCTCTCTCTCTCTCTCTCTCTCTCTCTCTTCTTCGAAATCTGCAGGGGAGCTATTTTCTAAAAAAAAAAAAACTTCCAATTTTTTTTTTCTGTAAGCGTTATATTCAAATAGAAGAACCATAGGTTTCCCATAGTGCAATATCATAGTGTCCATATAATAAAGAGGTAGAGCGCAGCACAAAAACTCGCGCATACGATTTCATTTTGCGATTGATTGTACTTGGTTCTAAGCCAATACGATGCCGTTCGCCAGTTACGTCACTGATAAGGTGAACAATGTTGTACATATGGTGATATGACGTCTTTGGTGAATTCATTTAAGCTGAAAACCCTTGGCCAATACTTTTTTCGGAGCAACTAACCTCTTATATATAAGAACCTTGGCTTTTCCTACATCTTCATTTCCCCCCTCTAAACTGATAAACTTAATTAAAATGTGATAAAATTGTAAGAATATATTTTGAAAATAAATATATAAATACCTCACAAATTACATGTCGAGACTTTTGGCAAGATTCGTCTGACAATGTTTCGACATTTTTTTTTATATTTATAACTGCACAGGACTCCTCATTGTTAAGATTGTTTGGTTCATTTGCACTCCATAAATCTTTGTTAAGTTTAAAAAACGTGCCACAAGCCATATAACTGCCATTCAAATACATGTCCATATAAGCTGTTGCAAATTTATGTACCTCAAAAGATTTGTCTGGAAAAAAATATTCAGATTTTAAAATATTTTTAATCATATGTTGTAAGAAATTTATTTTTTTTTAAATTTTTAGGCTTTCTAATGTACAGGGCTAAAACTTAAAGTTGGATTCACATATTCTTAAAATTGTTGTACTGCTCTGGCCAAAAGTTCCCGAACGGGGCAGCGGCGGCCGCTGCGTTTTCTCATAAAGAGATAGCATTGGGTGGTTGCGGGCTGCCTATACAAATTGTTCAGGAACTTTTGGCCAGAGCTGTACATTTGCGCAGCAAATTTTAAAATAGCATTGTTTTAAATGGGAAAGCTATTTTGCTGCGCTAAGTTTTAACAAATTTATAACTATGTGAATGAATATTCCTCGGTGTACTACTTTAAAAACGTAGTTTCGTTGAAAATAATTAACTTTGTTGCATTTTTAACCTTTATTTTATTATAAACCAAGGAACAACTCTCGATACACCATAAAGTTTCGGCTACAATAAAATCTTTCGGAAATGAGTCTTAAATTCAATTCTTTTTTGAGTTACGCCCCCTTCAAGCATGTACAAGATACAAAACTTAAAGCTCACTGTATGCAAAATTGAATCGGTATACTTTTTAACAAAAAACACTAGCGTGATTTACAGATCAACTTTAAATGAATTTGAGACTTAAAACAATTTTAACGAAATTTTGACAGAGATTTTAAAGATTACACATATTCAATAAACATCAGTCACTTTAAGATTTTTTTTGCAATCAGCAAATTGTGTTAGAAAAAATAATGACACTTGTTTTTTATGAAACATTAACACGAAGACAAGCTGGTATTTTATTTATCCACTGTAAAAATGCGCAATCACCACATTACTTAATCTGCAACTTTGTTGCTACATAAAAGACCTGGAGTAATTTTTAAACAACCTTATTGAAAGAGTCTTACTTACTTCTGAATAAATCATGCATACCACTAAGACAAGATATGTCGTTTTTGTTTATGTTCATCAATACTTGCATCCCAATGGAACAACAGAACTCCCACATCTCATGAAAGTGAAACTAGAAGTTTAATAAATTGTTATTAATTTTAAAAGTAACCAAAATCCTTTAAAAACGTTAAAGGCGTAGAACACCTTGAACAAAAAACTTGCCTAATATCCTAACATACCCAAATATCAGCATTATTTTGGCCGGAGTCATTGATTTCTAATTTATTTTACATTTGCAAAATATCAGTTGCGGGTTTACTACGTCACAGCTCGCCTGGTCCATGCGCGCGGAAACAGGCGAGCTGTGACGTAGTAAACCCGCAACTGAGATTCTGTAAATGGAAAATAAATTAGAAATCAATGACTCCGGCCAAAATAATGCTGATATTTGGGTATGTTAGGATATTAGGCAAGTTTTTTGTTCAAGGTGTTCTACGTCTTTAAGTAAATAATTCAGAGAGAGGATTTTTTTTCATTAAAACAGTCTTGAAGTTTCAAAAAAAAAAAACGTTAAATAATAGTCTCCAAAAATAATAAAATAGCCGAAAAATAGTCTTTGAAATTTATAAAGTCAGTAGTGATCTTATAAGTTTAATTTGTCTAAATTTATTGTATAAGTGCTTCCAAGAAAAAAAAAAAAAAAAAAAAAATTAAAATTTCGGTGTTGGTCTTTCATACTGGCTGCCATAGTGATACATTTTCTGAAAATTTTGATCATGGTGGCGATCACATCGATCGTGCATCTCCCGAATGCTATGGATCGTCATGAAAATGACAGACCGCTAGTCCAGTTATACCTGTCATGTTAAGTTAATGTATGCTATTCCATAATAATATACAGTGCTGCTCGGAAAGTGAAGATAATTGTTTTGTTACAAAATTGGAAATTGCTACAACTTTTCACGCGGAAGCATCGGCATTTTATATTTTGATTGGAATAAATAATATAACTATTTAAAATATTATATTAAAACCACCTTTTTTAAAAAGATTGTACGTATATATATTATGTATATATATTATATATATATATATATATATATATATATATATATATATATATATATATATTATATATTATATATATATATATATATATATATATATATATATATATATATATATATATATATATATATATATATATATATATATATATATATATATATATATATATATATATATATATATATATATATATATATATATATATATATATATATATATATATATATATATATATATATATATATATATGATATTATATTATATTATTTTATGTTATATTATATAAAGACATAGAAAACATGAAACAAAACGCTTTTTAATCATTAAACACAGAATGGGATCTACGAAACTAATAATAATTTTTACCAGAATGTAAGTGTATAGCCACACAAGAGAGCGTGAAAAACTGTAAAGCATGCAGTTTGCATGAAAATTTCTCTTTATGATGTCAGAAACATGCAAAAAAAAAAAAAAAATAGCATGGAAATGTTGTGCAAGTTGCATAAATTGAAATTTTCTGATAACTGCTATGGATGAAGCTACATTGGTGTATTAAAATCAACTTATGATATTTATTTAAGTCATATCAAGTGTTTATAGTGATAAAAATGTTTGTGTTTTCATGTTGTCTATGCCTTTAAGAAAGTTATAAAAAAAAAACTTACTGTTTGGGTTGACACAAAAAATATTTTATTGTTACACTTGTAATTAATATATCCTAGCTTGTCATTGGCTGTGAAAACAAACAAAGTATTTAAAAACCTCTTAAAAACACAACTTTTTTTTTTTTGAACCCATATTTATAATTTACGCATGTGTCCATCCACATGAACAAAAATAGCTACGTTATAATTATGCAAGCTCAATTTTAGCGCAAGTGTTTTAATACAGTATAACTTATGGTACACTGCATAATAAATATTTGTTACAATGAATAACTATTATATTGTACAGCATAATCATGTTGGTCCAACTTAGCATTAATTATGCTAGAATGAAATAAAAGTAGCAAAAAGTATGGAATGCATTCTTTCCTTGCATCTATTTATTCATATTAGTTTTGGGTATAATAATTAATATAAATAAAATATATAATCATATAATAATAAATTGTTGTAAATTTTGCAAAGTTAAATATATTTAAACTTAATATAATTACCAAGCTTTTTAGTAAAATTTGTCTGTGAATCAGAAGATTATTTTAGTATAAAAATTGAAAAACTTTAAATATTTATATTAACAAAATAAATATCCCTGAATAAAAATTGACTATCCGATTTTTCCTCTAACTAATTATTTACTAAAAATAACTAACTAACTAGCTAATCAACTAACTAACTATTTAACCAGCTAACTAACTGAATGGTTGGCTATGACTAATTAATTAACTAACTAAATAACTAGCTAACCGTCTTACTAACTAACTAACTAACTGTGTGACTGACTAACTGGCTGGCTGATTAATTAACTAACTAATTAGCTAACTAACTATCTAACTAACCAACAAACTAACTAACTAACTAACTGGCTGACTGACTAACTGGCGGGCTGACTGCCTAATTAACTAACTAACTAGCTAACTAACTAACTAACTATTTAACCAGCTAACTAACTGAATGGCTGGCTGACTAATTAAAACACTAACTAACTAACTAACGACTAACTGACTGACTAACTAACTAACTGACTGATTAACTAACTAATTAGCTAGCCATCTAACTAACTAACAAACTATTTAACTAACTATATAACTAACTAACTAACTAACTAACTAACTAACTAACTAACTAACTAACTAACTAACTAACTAACTAACTAACTAACTAACTAACTAACTAACTAACTAACTAACTAACTAACTAACTAACTAACTAACTAACTAACTAACTATTAACTATTTAACTAACTAACTTAATATGATATCTTACCTTGCAAGGATTTAACCTGCAGTTTACATTTTGTCTTCGTATGTACTCAATTTTTTCCGAGAGTGCGTACATCTTTGAGTTTACTGCAGTTTTTCTTGTTGCATCCAAGTTAATCTATTAAAGTTAAATCTATAATTAATTAAATAAAATTACTATCCGTTATATAAAAATATAATAAAATTTCTTTGTGAGAATTGTAAATAAACATAGAAGTGGATAATCCTAATTAGCCACTTCTATATGCTAATTAGTAATTAGTGGCTATAATAATTAGTAAGTGCCTTTTTATCACTCCATTTAAAGGAGGTTATCAGTTTAAAAAAATCTTAAAATTTCTTTAAAACTTAAAACAAGTATATAAACGTGTGTTTATTATTTCTCATTAAAATTTCTCTGGAATCAGTGCAGTATTTTCTCAATTTAAGAATCGCAACAAACATTTTTTTTTTCTCAACCGATAACTTTTACTAAAGAAGTTCAAGGTTGTGACCAGTGGGGGAGCACTTCCGAAGAGAGAGCTTACACGTTTGTGAATCGAAAAAATGTTAGTTTCACAGTGATGTGGTATGGTGTCAGTACGGTCGATGTTGTGACGTCATTTTGTATTTGAACAGCCCTAGATTCTACATACAAGGCGTGCGTCTGTTTACTCAAAATGCGGAAAAGGAAGTGGCCGGAAGTGGAAACCACGTGATGGTAAAAGTGGGAGGTAGCTCCAGGAGTGCGTCTGTTTACTCAAAATTAGGCTGACCATCCGTCCCGGATTAGCCGGGACAGTCCCGGTTTCAACACTTAAGTCCCGGCAAGATTTTGCAAAAATCGTCAATGTCCCGGTTTTATATTTTGCAGGAATTTTAATAAAAAGTATACAATTAAAAGCTCGCGGAGAAAAAAAAATAAAAAAAAAAACGTCAAAAGATAGTCGATGCATTTTCGTAATATTTTTCGTAGCATATTAAAATTATACACCATAGTTACGCCAAATTTTTATTTATTTATTTATTTATTTTTTTTTTTTTTTTGAGAGTGGGTGTTTCGGCTCCAATAGGACGTACACATCACATACCATACGTTACGTCGGTTACGTATGTTATTTGTGATATAACTATTATTAATTATTAAAAAATTGTTTCATTTTTTTTTTTTTATTTTTTTTATATATATTTTTTTTTTGCAGGGAAAAGGTTAAAAATAGACGACAGAAAGCATTGAAAAAAATTCATGTACTTTTAAACAAACTTGCAAAAAGACACAAAACTGATGAAATTTCGGAGGCCACGCCCCCTTTTCTGAAAATTTTTCGCCTCCGGCGGGGACCACCGGCCGCGCTTTGCGCGGGCCTCTTTTGGTCACTTCTGTGCATTGCTCTGCAGTGTCCCGGGTTGCACACTTTTAATTATGGTCAGCCTACTCAAAATGCGGAAAAGGAAGTAGCCGGAAGAAGAAACCATGTGATGGTAAAAGTGGGAGGTAGCTCCAGGTAGCTCAAGGTTAGCTTGCTGCTGGCATCAAGTTTTCTCCCACTTTTACCATCACGTGGTTTCCTTTTCCGGCCACTTCCTTTTCCGCATTTTGAGTAAACAGACGCACTCAAGGTAGTGACACGCCAATTTTGGTATCCGGTTTGGGCCGCCGCGAAATATTTGAACTGCTGTGTAGTGTAATCAAATGGCACGGGCTAACAGTAACTAAACAGTAGGTTATCTCCTATACTTTCAGATATATATATATATATATATATATATATATATATATATATATATATATATATATATATATATATATATATATATATATGTATATATATATATATATATATATATATATATATATATATATATATATATATATATATATATATATATATTATATATCATAAGTTAATTTGAAAATTTGATAAATGGGGAGTTAAAACTGTTGTGGTACAAATTTCAACATTATATGTACGCGCAGCAAATTATTTTAAAAATTAAACACAAAGATTCCATTTTTACCGCACCAGTTATACGATTTGATGCATAACAATAAGAGAGGTTTTTACTGCTGCACTTTTTCCACTTTTTGCTTGACTTCTATCATGTTAAGATGATTGAATTGGTCAAGACAGGAAACAAGTTGACTTGGCGATGAATAAATATCATGCAAATTATAGAAAAGGAATAATGGGTGGGCGAGCATATTTTGATTTGTTTTGATAGAAGATAGAAGTCAAGTAAAAGGTGGGGAAGTGCAGCAGTAAACACTTCTGTTAGTGTTATTCATCAATTTGTCTTGGTGTGGTAAAAAAAAAGAAAAAAAAAAGTAAAATCCTTTGTGTCCAAATTTTAATAAAACATATTGATCTTGATGCGAAAAAAGGCCTATCTCGTATTTTGTCAGGGGAAGCAAAAAACCTATCTCGTTTTTTGTCAGTGGAAGCAAAAGGTCTATCTCGAGCGCCATCTCCATAACGTTCGGGAACGAGATAGGCCTTTTGCTTCCACTGACAAAATACGAGATAGGCCTTTTGCTTCCACTGACAAAAAACGAGATAGGCCTTTTTTTTTTGCAACAAGATCGTATACATCTTGATTTGAAATAACATTTACCTGACAAATTATTTTACATGACTTTTTTGGATCACAGTTGAAGTCATAATGACCAAAGTATTCACCAGGGTTAATATTGACATATATGCAAGGTCCTGAAGTGTTTTTACCAAGTGAACTTCTGCTCGCATAAAGTTCTGAATTGAGTCTCTGATTTTGGTCAACACAAGACCAATAGTTTCTGTCTAAATTTTTATCCAGGTAAGATGTGAAGAAACATTCATTGGAAACATGGCTTGGCCAACCTAAATAATTAATTACCATTAATTATTTTAATGTTCCTAATGTTAAATTTTAAAAATTACGCTAATTTATTTTCATTTCCAGGTAAAAAAAAAAAAAGAAAAAGAAAGAGAGTCTACTTTTGAGATTCTTGAATTATCTCGGCTTTATTTTCTTGGAAACAAATCAAGTATAAATTAAATTTCAATAATTTGATCATCTCACACGTAAATCTTATATTTACGGCTGAAATTTTTTTAAAATTTTGTGAAATAAAATAATTTTTATATAAGAGTTTGTAATTTAACGCCTATTTTACACGGGTAGTTTTAACGAAAGGGTTTTAGCTTTCGTGTTACACCGTGTTATATAAGCAGTAAACTGACATTGAAAAGGAATTCGGCTCGACCGGGACTCGAACCCGGATCTTTGGTTTCCCAGACCACTGCGTTAACCATTACGCTACCGAGACTCCTTCCAATCCAACATCATTCACTGCTCATATATAGTCAGCTTTCGCTGCTTGCCATGCGCGTGCCTTCGTTGGCGCGACAGTTTAAACTGCTAAGCAGTCATGGCGGGTGCTCTTGCGAGCTATATGCCTCCACGTAGAGGGCAGTTATGAGAGTTTGTAATTAAACGCCTATTTTACACGGGTAGTTTTAATGAAAGGGTTTTAGCTTTCGTGTTACACCGTGTTATATAAGCAGTAAACTGACATTGAAAAGGAATTCGGCTCGACCGGGACTCGAACCCGGATCTTTGGTTTCCCAGACCACTGCGTTAACCATTACGCTACCGAGACTCCTTCCAATCCAACATCATTCACTGCTCATATATAGTCAGCTTTCGCTGCTTGCCATGCGCGTGCCTTCGTTGGCGCGACAGTTTAAACTGCTAAGCAGTCATGGCGGGTGCTCTTGCGAGCTATATGCCTCCACGTAGAGGGCACGTAGAAGGCACGCGCATGGCAAGCAGCGAAAGCTGACTATATATGAGCAGTGAATGATGTTGGATTGGAAGGAGTCTCGGTAGCGTAATGGTTAACGCAGTGGTCTGGGAAACCAAAGATCCGGGTTCGAGTCCCGGTCGAGCCGAATTCCTTTTCAATGTCAGTTTACTGCTTATATAACACGGTGTAACACGAAAGCTAAAACCCTTTCATTAAAACTACCCGTGTAAAATAGGCGTTTAATTACAAACTCTCATAACTGCCCTCTACGTGGAGGCATATAGCTCGCAAGAGCACCCGCCATGACTGCTTAGCAGTTTAAACTGTCGCGCCAACGAAGGCACGCGCATGGCAAGCAGCGAAAGCTGACTATATATGAGCAGTGAATGATGTTAGATTGGAAGGAGTCTCGGTAGCGTAATGGTTAACGCAGTGGTCTGGGAAACCAAAGATCCGGGTTCGAGTCCCGGTCGAGCCGAATTCCTTTTCAATGTCAGTTTACTGCTTATATAACACGGTGTAACACGAAAGCTAAAACCCTTTCATTAAAACTACCCGTGTAAAATAGGCGTTAAATTACAAACTCTCATAACTGCCCTCTACGTGGAGGCATATAGCTCGCAAGAGCACCCGCCATGACTGCTTAGCAGTTTAAACTGTCGCGCCAACGAAGGCACGCGCATGGCAAGCAGCGAAAGCTGACTATATATGAGCAGTGAATGATGTTGGATTGGAAGGAGTCTCGGTAGCGTAATGGTTAACGCAGTGGTCTGGGAAACCAAAGATCCGGGTTCGAGTCCCGGTCGAGCCGAATTCCTTTTCAATGTCAGTTTACTGCTTATATAACACGGTGTAACACGAAAGCTAAAACCCTTTCAATTTTTATATATATTATCAATTATTAAAGATGTAAAAACAAAGCTTAAAATTGTATATGTTTATGTTAAAATTGTTTATTACTAAATTGTAATCAAGGTTTTGTAAAATGAGGCTGTCTTTAATGAAGTTATTATTATTATTAATCCTTCGAAGTAGAGTGGCCTTTTGATTTAAACGCCACTCGATTGGGCATCACGCCCCTTTCGAAGTATAGTACGAGGCCTTCTTCGATGAGGCCACTGGCCTTTTGCAAGGCCACTTGAAATGATGCAATGATCCAATCAAAGAAAAGGTCAACCTACTTCGAAGAATTCTCAAAAGTCATGTCTCTTGATTTATTTATTTTAAACCTGGGATATGTATCATGCTAAGAATGCTTAACTTAAAGTCCTACACCACATAAAACATCATTGTGATTTTTTAATTATAGTAAACACAAAATGTGATCTTCAAAACTGATGATAATTTTTATCAAAGTGTTAAAATGTAGCCCCTCTAGAGAGCGTGAAAATACTGTTAAGTATTCACTTTGTCTGAATATTTATGTATCTGTTGTCAAAAAGATGGAAAAATTAGTAAAAAACAAAAAATGTTGTGCGGGTTGCATAAATCGAAATTTTTTGATCACAGCTAAGGAGCTACAGTTGAGTTTTGATCCAAAATAAAGTTATTTATATAAATTCTATTAAGTGTTTTATGATATAAATGGCTATGTTTTCTTCTAGTAAGAACGGTGATTAATATATCACTGTTTTATTTGGGCCAGATCAATCAAAATTTCATAATGTTTGTATAGTTAAACTTAATTTTTAATAAATTTAAGATTAATTTCTATAGATTTTTCGTTTTATTATGCATGACTTTAAAATAACTTGAACTTCAAACCTGCATAATTTGTTGTATATTCTTTAAACAGACATTCTGTAACACTTTTAGAATCTAATGAAGCCAAACGCATTCCTAGAGAGCAGCAGTATTTCCAACTATTCTCATATGAAATCTGAAATATATATGTACAATAAAATTATTTGATAAATATATTAAAGAGTAAGTTCAGTGGTTACAAGATGGCTTCTTCAATGTTAGATAATGAGAAGAACTGTTTATAAACTGACATATGATCACCCCAAGCCCTTCCGTAGCCCTGCAAACTCGTGATCATCCTGCGAGATATACAACTCGTTACGTATCTTTTACGTCATAGTTACGCGGCTTTTACAATATAAAATTTTGTAGTGGGCTGCATATCTCGCAAGATGAGCGCAAGTTTACGGGGCTACCATGGGGCTACAGAAGGGCTTTGGGTTAATCATAAGCGATTCAATGAAAAATTATTTTCATTATCTATATAATATTGACAAATCCATGTTGTAAACTCTGAACTTACTCCTTAAAACTAAACTACATTTTTTTTTCATGAAAAAAAAAGAGGCAATTTATTGCAGCAATATTTTTGTTCTGTTAATTTGCAAACTTTTACTGCTCTCGCAGCACCTTAATACAAAAAAAAAAAAAAAAAAAAAAAAAAAAAAAAAAAAAAAACAGAGTTGACTCTTAAAAAATAAAGGGATTATGCGCATGACGTCATATTTGAATCACTTAAACGCCATACTGGAGTAATAGCAATGCTCAGCATAGAAAAATTATGAAATTTCTCTATTTTCTTTGGAAAATTAGTTAGTTTTTAGTTATTGTTATTTTTTCACATACTTGAGATTCTAATTCAAGCTATATGAACAACATCAATGCTCTCAAAAATATTGCTTATTCTTAAACAAGTAAAAGCTGTCATTTTCCTATGCCACCTATGTTATTGAGTGATCCAACTTGGTCATGGTATCAACTTTAACATGAAACTATTTGTACGCATTCATGTTAAAGTCGATGCCATGTTAGATCACTCAATAACATGGGTCAGTATCAGACATGGCCAGTGCTCTTTAAAAATGAGCACGCTCGCGCTCCGCGCTCGCGATCATGTAATTGATCGCGCTCGCGCTTCGCGCTCCCAAATTCTCATATGAGCGTGCTCACGCTCACGATCGTGAAGTTTTTGAGTTCACTCATATGTCGCTCATGCAAGTCTTAAAAAAGTGGGTGTGTCTATATAGCTGGACCTATTTGTGGTGATTAGTAATTGTTAGAATTGTCTTATACTGCAATTGTTACTGTGGTAGAAGGTGCATTAGGGTTTTAATCTGCAATATTTTAATAGTTCATAAAATGAACCACTGAATTAACTACATTTTTAGTTCCTCAATTTGTATTCTTCAAGGCAAAAAATGAGTGACGCTCAAGTCGCTCCGCTCACAGTATTTTGATCGCACTCGCGCTCACGCTCGCGATTTTAATTATTGAGCGACGCTCCCGCTCCGCTCTTAATTTTTGAGCGCGCTCACGTGAGCGTCGCTCAAACAAGACGCTCATGCCCATGTCTGGTCAGTATAGGAAAATAACTCATATTGCCAGTTTAAAAATAAGCAATATTTTTGAGAGCATTGATGCTGTAAATATGTTGAAATTAGAATCTCAAGTCTATAAGAAAATTAATAAGAAATTTTAATGATTTCCCAAAGAAACTTGCCAAAAAAAAACGAAGTTTGTCCTATGCTGGGCAATGTTATTCATTACTCCAGTATGGCGTCCAAGTGCATTAAATATGACGTCATGCGGATACATCCTATACACCGTCAACTTTACTCGAAGACAAAAAATTGATTCCGTAAATGGAGATAGATATTATAGACCTCTTGCACATCCTTGCGCTTTGTTGCCATGTTTCTAGTGCTTAATGGGGAAAAATCATTTAATTTTTCGCATAAAAAGAGTTTATTCAACTGAACGAATTTTTCTGATATATCTTTGAGCTTATTAGGATCTAGAAATAAGGTTTTGATTGAGGTTTGAAGCTTCTTTTGCTATTAAAAACATAAAATTGACGTTTTTCCTATGCTGGCCTATGTATTCCTGACCAACAAAATGACGGCTCTTAATATGAGTGCAACCGCTCTATAGTATATAAATTCAATAAAAATGCTTAAAAATAAAATCATTTATGTAATTGAAGTATAAATTCTGTCTATCAAGAAAAATCATAATATAAGAAATGAATACAAGAACAAAAGATTTTTTTTAAATAAAATTAAAATATTAAAGTTAAATAATATATTGCTTACTTATACTACTTGTTGTTTTTGTATTTTTTTTCTACATGTACCATTCACAATTTAAACCCAATAAAGAACTATTATTGTTATTATTATTATATTTATTAGTTAAATATTTTGTAAAAAAAATATATTATTTTATATTATGATTAAAATTTGCAATTTAAGACACATAAAAAATCATTCAACTTCTTTTTGTATTTCACCATGGAGTCATCTTTTAGTCCTAATATTTAAATAATCAAAATTTATTCTAACAACTTAAGAGCAAGAATTAAATTTTTTTAAACTCTTTTTTTACATGCTGCATTTAAGGAAATATAAGAAAGGTAATTATTAAAAGATGTTTGGACTGCTATACAAAAACAACAATGCATACGACACCTTGAACAAAAAACTTGTCTAATATCATATTACCTGAAAAAATCAATGTTTATTTGACTAAAGTCATTGATTTGATTTCTAATTTATTTTACATTTAGCTTGTGGACTCTGACGTCACTGGTACACGCAGACATAGAACAAGCAAGTTGTCACGTCATTGTCCGCACGCAACATTTTATAAATGTAAAATAAATTAGAAATCAATGACTTCGACCAAATCAACGTTGATTTTCAAGTATATGCTAAGATATTAGACATTGTTTTTTGTTCAACGTGTTCTATAATGTGCATTCAGCTTTTTAATAAAATACCTATATAAATTAATATTTATTAAAATAAAAAATATTTACCTGATTTGAATATGACAAAAAGTAGACCTTGTCTCCACAATTTGTAACCAGCTTTCCAAAATTACCGGTCACTGATGCAACAAAAAACAACAACTA
Source organism: Ecdyonurus torrentis (assembly GCA_949318235.1). Taxonomy (NCBI): domain Eukaryota; kingdom Metazoa; phylum Arthropoda; class Insecta; order Ephemeroptera; family Heptageniidae; genus Ecdyonurus; species Ecdyonurus torrentis. The sequence goes on along the minus strand of OX439128.1, from coordinate 53,542,288 downwards.
ATAAATAGGTAAAAATAATAAAAACAAAAATTACAAGGTTTTATGCATTAAAATTTTAAAGAGCTTCGATATTCAGTTTCTTTTCTTTTTGTTATAACCATAATTATAAAGTTTCTTTAATATATAGTGTGACCAACCAACTAAAGTGCAGGTACAAAAATGTAGTTTTAAGATGCAGCCATGCTTGCAAAACATAGGACGAAAACACATGGTCTTCTTTTCTTGGTTTGCAAAATTTGCATTTCATTATAAAATTTAAGAATGACAGGTTTTAAACTTCATAAAAATAAGTTTCCGAAAGAATTTATAGTCTTTAATTGTCATATTTTTCTAATTATTATAATTTTACCTGCATCTAATTTTTTACAGTGATGGCTAGTGACACCGAGTGAAACTATACATTTTAAATGTATACTTTGAATGTATACATTTTGAATGTTAAAATATGTTGAATTAGTATCTCAAACTACCTGCTTGAGTGAGATGATATACACCTAACTAAACCCACCTTCTTTACTCTATTTCTCTTTCAGTGTATTGTCAATTAAAATGACAAATATTTTAGTTTTATAATGTAACCAAATAAGATTATTATATTTGAAGTATATATTATAATGTAATTATTATTATTATGTGGATTGCAGAAATAAATTTAAAAACCTTAAACTTACAAGTATTTGGAGCGTCAAAAGTTGGCTAAAATAATAATAATAATTTAGTTTTATTTTTACAACGGGTTCTTATCCGTCAAGAAAATTATCGGGTCCTCGGACCCAGGTCCGAAACCCGTGAAATATTTTTTAGTTCCGCGGAACGGGTCTGAAAGACCCGTCAAAAATCTTTGGTCCCGGATCCGGGTCCGAACTCCTGATTTTTACAATAAACTTTTAAAAAGGACATAACTTGTTCACAATAATAATATTCAGATTCTGTTTGATTATTTAAGTAACAATTTTGAGTTGATTATAAAGTTTCTGTAACAGTGGCATTTAAAAATTTACAGGAACACAGCTAAGATGGAAAAAAAATATCATTGTATCTATAATATTGTGATTGTAATTATACAATCTTTCATGGGCTATACAGAAGAGAGCTAATACCCCATGAGGTTACTGGAAAAGACTGAGAATCCATACACAATTTGTGTCCAGTCAACCTTGGTTGCAAATTGTTCTTGTGTTATCTAGGGCTCTTATATTTACCTAGTCTACAGCAAGTTTGGTTATAGGTGATGATGAATGGATAGGCAGGAAATATGAGTGAAATGGTGAACCGTCCCGAGATTCTCTCTATTGCGTGATGTATAGGGTCACTACTGCCTACATCAGGACGATCGGAGACATGCATACACACCTCTCCTACCGATGACTCATGACACAATAGCACACGCATCAACCTCATATGCAAAGATCACAAGTGCACTCCGCCAGCATACACGGTCTTGTAAAAGCCGCACAGCCTGGGAGTCGAACCAGTGACCCTTCGCACACGAAGCAGACACGCAACCACTGCGCCACGGCCTCGGACATATCTAAGTGGACACAGCTAAGAGTCTCGCGTCGATGCACATTACAAAGTTGGACCACTGGAAACAAATGAAGCCGTTCATATGGGATTTTCAAAAACAATGTGAATGGTTCCATTTGTTTACATTGTTCCAGCTTTGTAACGCGCGTTGACGGGCATTAAATTTACACGTCAAGTAAATAATACTATAGGGTGCATGCATTCATGTTATAGTCAACGGCATGTTGGATCACTCAATAACATGGGTGGCATAGGAAAATAAATCATTTTGAATGTTTAAAACCACTATACAATATTTTTGAGAGCATTGATGCTGTAAATATGTTGAAATAGTATCTCAAGTATGTGAGAAAAATAACAAATAACAAAAAATTAACCAATTTCCCATAGAAATTTGGCTTAAATAAAGTTTGGTATATGCTGACCAATGTTATTCAATACTCCAGTATGGCCTTCAAGTGCATTAAATATGACGTCATCCGCATATACCCTATAGGGTCCAATCTTGCAGCGCTGACAGCATGTATTGATATGGCGCACTTCTAGGTGAGGCGGCTCACAGAGAATTGTGTACCGTATCATGCAAGCGCAACGAGATATTACATACAAGATAAGGACACGTACGGCCAATTTGGGCCACCGCGTGAAACTCAAAATGATAGTCAAAGCCAATCAGCACATGAGTTGAAGGTCACGTGATTAAAATTGACCAATCACAATGCCGCTAAAATTAACGTGGAACCAGTTGGTGTCGCTATCTTGTATGTAGTATCTTGAGCACAAAGGATCCAAATTGACCGGAAGTCGTCGTATACTGCATTGCCACAGCACCGCACAGCTCTCACATCAAATTAAAGGTATATAAGCACCATGATTGTCCAGCCCCAGGTTGGCTATTTACTTCACTTAAATACCCAATTTAAATAACAAATATTTGCGCAAAAGTATGTCCTTTTAAAGGTGTAGCCGATTATGGATTTTTTTTAACAGTGATTATCCTGTTATTAAACCCCCCGGAACCGCGATATCAAAATTTTAATTAACAACGCTGTGAGAGCAAAAACCGTTTAGTATGTAATACGATGTATGTTTACATGCATTCCATGACAACGCACAGCATTCGGGAGGTGCATGATAGATGTAATTGCACCGACCAGCCTGCCTAGATGTTTCCACGCAGTTTCTCTAGGCTGTCATGGCGAATGCCGGGCTGTGTACTTAGGCCGTGGCCGGCCCGTATGTGCTTTTCCATTGTTTGGAAAGTTCTGTCGATAAGACAATGTCTTGACTGGGACTGAGATTGGTGTAGCACGATAACACAAGATGGCAAGCAAAAAAAAAAAAATAATAATAATAATAATAAAAATAAGTAAATCATTAAACGACGTGTATAATTTACCATTGTTCCTGTAATCCAAAACGATGCCGTGACTGAAACATGAAATCTACTTACCTTGCAAATATTCAAGCTACAGTTTATCAGGTTCTGTGATTTCATCCATTGTAAAGTCTCATTAGAGTATGAGCCTGACTGGGCCGACACATGACGAAAATTTTGCTGCTAATCACACAGTGTTTTTTTTTTTTAATAATTTTTATTACACTCAAAAAAATTGTGCATTACTTCAGTTACAAATCCTAACTTATTTGAGATAAACACTTTAGAGTTATTGTGATTCATTAAAATAATATATGCATTTTAGCAAAATATTAACAATAGCTATTTTAAAGGAATAGACCAGAGAAAAACATTAGCATTTATATCACAAAACACTTGATGGGATTTACATAAATTATATTAGTTTGTCTCAAAACCCAACAGTAGCCCCGTAGCAGTGATCAGAAAATTCGATTTATGCAACCCGCACAACATTTTCATGCTAATTTTTGCATGTTTCTGACGTCATTAACATGAATTTTCACGCAAATTGCATACTTTACAGTTTTTTCACGCTCTCTCGTGGGGCTACATTAACATTCTGGTAAAATTTGGCATCAGTTTTGAAGATCCCATTTCGTGTTTATTCATTAAAAAGCACATGTTGGTTTATGTGGTCTATGGCTTTAACTTTAAATAGCTTAAAATAACTGGAAACAACTCAAAAACATTTTAATATATTAGTTTAATAATTTACTAAAATGCATTATTTTAGCTGCTCATAATAACTTAAAAGTTTTTATCTCAAATTAGTTAGTGCTTGTAACTGAAGTAATGCACACATTTTTTTGAGTGTACATTACAAATTACAGTTTATGCATGCAAGGAAAATTCTCAATTATAGAGCTGAAAATTTTGTTTTTCCAGCATTAGTAGCAATGCTGAAGTTTTTTGTAATAAATAAGAAAAACAAAATCCTAAAACCAGCTATAAGATGAATGGAGGTTATCGGTTTAGCGCGCGGGGTGCTGCGGGGAAAGCTAAGGGTCCCCTAATTTAACATTACGCTTATGGAGAAAAACACGTTTTTTGCGATTTTTGAGAAAACTACTCCACCGATTTTGGAGAAATTTAAATGAGAAATACTAGACATACTTTTACGTGTTTTAAGCCATAGAAAATTTTTAACAATTTTTTAAACCGATAACCTCCATTAAAAATTTGAGGACGCATGTAGATTTTTAGCACTATATTATTTAGAAGCTATTTATAATATTGACATAATTTTGAATTAGGAATGTACTTATGTTAAAAAAAATAATAATAATTATCACATGTTAGTAGCTATTATTGATCAGTTTTTTTTTGTATATTTTTTATTTATAGGTCAAATAAATTAAGATCTGATATTTTTAATTTGAAAATTATTAAACTATATTTTGTTACTGAAAAAAAAAATGGGACACTAATTATTCCTTTTTTCTTTAGTACGTATTCTGAAATATTGTATACGGAGATTTCATTCATGTTAAAGTCGACGCCATAAGTGAGAACTAAATAACATTGGCTGGTATAGGAAAATTGCACATTTTGCCAGTTTAAAAATACTTTGCAATATTTTTGAGAGCATTGATGTTTTTTAACAGGTTGAATTAATATCTCAAGTATATGCAAGAAAAATAATAATAACAAAAAAAATAGCTAATTTCCCAAAGAAAATAGCTAAAAACCATGTTTGTCCTATACTGAGCATTGAGCAATGTTATTCATTGCTCAAGAAGAACATCGAAAACCATTCAAAATGACGTCATGCGTACACACCCTATATATTATAAACTTAAATCTATGGTAATTAATGCAAGTGGAAAAATAAATGAAAATAATTAAAATTCTAAATAATAATAAAAATAATGATGTATTGCATATTTTAGTTATTTCAAAATTTTACCAAGAATAAGAAACATTTAAATATGGTGTTCAGTTAAAATAAATAATTTAAAAATGTCAAGTTGTATACCAAGACCAAGAAATGACAAAACAAGAGAAAAAAAAATTAAAACCAAAATATGTTAGTATATCCAAAATATATTCACTGAAAGGACTAAATATTGTTGAATAAATTATGGCATCAATAAAGACTATCCAGAATTTAAAAAAATGAGATGAAAACTATTACACTACAATTTTGTAATTGTAATATATGAAATAATACCAATATATGTCTTACAATTAAATATTTATTTTTCTTTGAAAATTTTAAGACTTTAACATTGTTAAAAGTTATTTTGCAAACGCATATATATAAATAATACTATTTATAATAATACTATATATATATATATATATATATATATATATATATATATATATATATATATATATATATATATATATATATATATATATATATATATATATATATAATGCTTGAAAATTTGAATATCGAGCGAGGTGACGTGATGAAAAAAAAAAGGGTCTATTCATTGTTCATTCATGTTAAAGTCGACGCCATGTTGGATAACTCAATAACATGAATGGCATAAGAAAATAATTCATTTTGACAGTTTATAAACAGTATGCAATATTTTTGAGAGCATTAATGTTGTAAATATGTTGAATTAGTACCTCAAGTATGTGAGAAAAATAACAATAACAAAAAAATAACAGATTTCTCAAAGAAAATGGGCTTAAATAAAGTTTGTCCTATGCTGAGCAATGTTATTCACTACTCCAGTATGGCCTCCAAGCGCAATAAATATGACGTCATCTGCATACACCCTATAAAAGACACTGGGCATTTACACGCTGCTTGATTTGACGATAAAATAACACACCGCACCAAATGTTGTGTTATTGCAGGGTTTCTCAACCTTTTTGAGCTGCGGAGCACTTTTAACAGTAAGGAGTGCTCACGGAGTACTGGGGGTTTTGGGGGGCGTAGCCCCCAAAAAAGCCCGCCGCAGGTGCGATTTTTTTTCCAACCACGTGACCGTTTCTAAAGCAATTTAAGTGAATTTAAGTGAATTTAAGTAAACATAATTTCAATAAGATTAACATTCACCCCATTAAAAACCCTATCTAAAATTACAGCTTTATATTTTACAAATATAATGGAACCAAGGAAAAATTAAGTAATAAATTTGTAACTTCAGAGCAGAAATTGTATGGCTAATTGAAAAATAATAAAATAAATTGTTTTTAAAAGCGTATTTTTGAACATTTCTACACTACTATTTTACGCTTTTAAATGTAATTTTGAGAAATAATAGAACTGTCACAAATACTGCCTCCTGTTAAAAAAAAAATCAAAACGATTCTGTGAAAAAAATGAAAAATTAACTGGAATTTATATTTTGGAAAATTAATAATAATAATAATAATTAATAATAATTAACGGCTTTTTTATTTGGGCGAAATCAGGCGTACAACCTCTCAATTTAACCCAACTGTGTAACAGTACAGTCAGTTACATTTTTTGTTAGTATAACATCAACATATATCATGAAAATTAAGTAAATAATTTTTTGATAAATTTTAATTAGAGTTGTTAATTTAATAACTAGAATTTTAAAATTTAAGTTAAGTATTACTTTCACTTAAATTTATATAGTTGAGAATATATATACACTTAAAATTGTTGTTAGTAGATATGAAAATAAATAATAAAAAATAGTGAGAATAATAATTGAGAAATAATATTTATAAAAACATATTGTTGAGAATAATATTATGCATTTTAGACACCATAAGTTACATATTTATAGTTATTGCTGCAAATAGCGCTCAAATAACATTTTATTTAAGTTTGATTTAAAAGTATTAATAGAAGGTGAATTTCTTACTTTAGGGGGTAACATATTCCACAATTTACCTCCTAACACACTGAATGAGTTATCAAACATTTTATAATTTGATTTAGGAACTTTAATTATAGTCTTATTATTAAGGCTATGCTTAGAAAATACAAAATACAATATGGTCCATTAGTTTCATGTAACTATAAAATTAAATAAATTGTTAATAATACATAACAGATATTATTCAGAAAAACAATATTCATGAAAATTGAGACGTTTTGTAATGTATTGTTTAAAATTATGAACATATTTTTTCTTTTCTTTTCTTTTCTTTTCTTTTCTTTTCTTTTCTTTTCTTTTCTTTTCTTTTCTTTTCTTTTCTTTTCTTTTCTTTTCTTTTCTTTTCTTTTCTTTTCTCTCTCTCTCTCTCTCTCTCTCTCTCTCTCTCTCTCTCTCTCTCTCTCTCTCTCTCTCTCTCTCTCTCTCTCTCTCTCTCTCTCTCTCTCTCTCTCTCTCTCTCTCTCTCTCTCTCTCTCTCTCTCTCTCTCTCTCTCTTTTTTACTTCTTCCTAAATTCTGGGGAGCACCTGAAACCATCTCGCGGAGCACCCCTGTGTTATTGTATCGTATTTGACGATAAAATAACAAACCACACCAAATGTTGTGTTATTTTATCGTCAAGTCAAGCTGCAGGTTAATACCCAGTGTCTTATAGAAGGCAACACTGTAATGATTACTCATTACTAAAGCATTATTTACATGACGCGTAAATGTGACGCACGTTTTTGGTTTTAAAAAAATTGCATGTGAACTGATCCATTTGTTTACAGTGTTCCAACTTCGTAACGCGCGTCGACGCACTTTGACGCACGTCAAATTTACGCGTCATGTGAATAATGCTTAATAATCATGTCTGCGTCACCTAGTTGCTTAAAATTCAGATTTCCAAGACATTTCAAGTTGAATTTAAGGTGGGAAATCAGCTACTGCGGGATTTAACTAAAATTTTGTAAAAAAGGAAAAATCTGAAATTTAACACAGTGATAGATTAGGGTAAGATAACTTAAAAAATGTAAAAATTTGGTGGGGTCACCAAGCTAGATTTTGAATTACGATTTTTTGAAGTTTGAGTCCCATAAGAGCCCATGTTAATTTCAATAATTAATTTCTCTCTTATCTGATGGTCACGGATGCTGAAATTTTTATCAAGGGTAGCTGTTACTGTTAACTTTAAGATGGCATCAAAAAATTAGGAACTTTCCTTTTTAAATTTGAGATACAATCAAACTGAAGAGAACCCATAAATTACTTACCTGGCATAAAAAGAACAATATAAACGTGCAGAAATGTTCAACCTTATTATTAAACATTATTATATGCAATAAATTAATATATTTTTGGAGAAACTAACTTTCAATAAAATTAATTAACCGGATATAACCACCAAAAAACTAACTTTGATATTGATGATTAACTGTAAGCTAAATTTGTCTATATTTCCGCTTCTCTAATTGACTGTTTTTAGGAGGATAAAAATTGTACAAAATTAACCTTAATTTGGACATCCACAGTTTAAAAAAAAAATATTTATATGTGTTACGTAACTTGTGTTAATAACGTAAACTGCAGTGATTTTTTTACATTGACGATCACTAATGATGCATTTAGTATCAGCTTTAATTAGAGTTGTTTAGTTTTTAGGCCCGTGAATGGCTCGAAGAAAACACGAGCTTTTCAAAAGTAAATAACCCTATATATAGGGTGTATGCAGATGACGTCATATTTAATGCACTTGGAGGTCATACTGGAGTAGTGCATAACATTGCTCAGCATAGGACAAACTTAGTTTAGGCCAATTTTCTTTGGGAAATTACTTAATTTTGTGTTATTGTTGTTATTTTTCTCACATACTTGAGATACTAATTGAACATATCAACATCAATGCTCTCAAACATATTGTATGTAAAGTGGTTTTTATAAACTGGTAAAATGAATTATTTTCCTATGCCACCTATGTTATTGAGTTATCCAACATGACGTCGACTTTGACGTGAATGCAAATACCCTCTATATAATATAAAACTCTTTTGAAAATTACATTTTTTTTTCTTTTTTTTTTTTTTTGGCAGTTAACAAGGCGGGTAAACTGACTTGGACCGGAAATCATTAAAAGATAAACTATATTTTTGCAAAAAAAAAAAAAAAAAAAAAAAAAAAAAAGTTTTCTTTCATCCTACAATCACAATACACAATAATTAAATATATATCCGCTTAGTTATTTTATATAAAAAAAAAAAAAAAATGATAGTCAATAAAATTGACGTAGCTAAACTTTTAAGCCGAGATTAACCTCAGATCTGGACCAAAAAATTTATCTAAAAATTGATTCGATAACTTTTAAAAAACACTTTAAGGTGGTTAAAGATATCATGATATATCTGTGAGCTTGCGTTAACAGAGTATATTCAAAATTTATTTGTGATTCGAGATAATTACGATTAAAATTTGCATATTACATATGATTAATATAATTATCATTGTATGTGTTTTTTTTTTTTTTTGTTTTTTTTATAATTTTAAAAAATTTGGTTTCATAATGTTTTTGAAACTTTCTGACGTTATAGATATTTCCATATATGCTTATTTGATTACTTTTTATTTGTTATTCAAAATTATTTCTGGTTCTAGAAAATTAAGCATTGGTTTGCCTATTTGAATAACAATAATTTAAATTTTTGCAGTGAAATAATAATAATTAAAATTTATTTGTGAGAAATGTATGGGAATTATTATTATTTATTATAAATTATGAAGAATTAATACTAAATCTTCTATTTTGTAAAAATGAGATGTATCCAAAAATAATTTTAAAAATATTTCACAATCAGTTTTTTGAAGTAAAGGGGACGTTTCAGGACTGCAGGTTAACCATTAAGTAACATTTCTTCTTTACTTTGTATTAATATTATTTATAAGCGTGATCTAATTCTGAACAAATGAATAATTGTGCGTTCTTGGTTTAAAAATTCTTAATGGCTTTTAAACTTACAACACTTAAATGTATGTCTAATATGTCTCGTTCAAATTTATTTAAAATCGGTTGAGTAATTCATAGTTTTCTCAAAAATCGCAAAAAAAAAAAAAAAAAAAAAAAAAAAAAAAAAGTGTTAATAATATTGTGATTGTAATTATACAATCTTTCATGGGCTATACAGAAGAGAAGCTAGTACCCCATGAGGTTACTGGAAAAGACTCTTAGAATCCATACACATTTTGTGTCCAGTCAACCTTGGTTGCAAATTGTTCTTGTGTTATCTAGGGCTCTTATATTTACCTAGTCTACAGCAAGTTTGGTTATAGGTGATGATGAATGGATAGGCAGGAAATATGAGTGAAATGGTGAACCGTCCCGAGATTCTCTCTATTGCGTGATGTAGGCGATCACTACTGCCTACATCAGGACGATCGGAGACATGCATACACACCTCTCCTACCGATGACTCATGACACAATAGGGTGTATGCGGATGACGTCATATTTATTGCGCTTGGAGGCCATACTGGAGTAGTGAATAACATTGCTCAGCATAGGACAAACTTCATTTAAGCCAATTTTCTTTGAGAAATCGCTTCATTTTTTGTTTTTGTTATTTTTCTCACATACTTGAGATACTTATTCAACATATTTACAGCATTAATGCTCTCAAAAATATTGCACAGTGGTTTTAAACTGGCAAAATGATTTATTTTCCTATGCCACCCATGTTATTGAGTTATCCAACATGGCGTCGACTTTAACATGAATGCATAGACCCTATAGCACACGCATCAACCTCATATGCAAAGATCACAAGTGCACTCCGCCAGCATACACGGTCTTGTAAAAGCCGCACAGCCTGGGAGTCGAACCAGTGACCCTTCGCACACGAAGCAGACACGCTACCACTGCGCCACGGCCTCGGATCGGGTTATTCCTTATAAGCGTAATGTTAAATTAGGGGACCCTTAGCATTCCCCGCGCGTTAAACCGATAAACTCATTTCTGCACATCCAATAATATTTCTAGGTTAAAATATGTTATTCTATATCTATTTGTTCTAGAAATAATTATAATTATATATTAATAAAAGAAATGAATAATATACCTAATTTGCTTCTTTTAATCCTGGACTACTGCGAGATTTCACTTAAAAGTAAGTAAGTAAGTAAGTAAGTAAGTAAGTAAGTAAGTAAGTAAGTAAGTAAGTAAGTAAGTAAGTAAGTAAGTAAGTAAGTAAGTAAGTAAGTAAGTAAGTAAGTAAGTAAGTAAGTAAGTAAGTAAGTAAGTAAGTAAGTAAGTAAGTAAGTAAGTAAGTAAGTAAGTAAGTAAGTATATAAGTAAGTAAGTAAGTAAGTAAGTAAGTAAGTAAGTAAGTAAGTAAGTAAGTAAGTAAGTAAGTAAGTAAGTAAGTAAGTAAGTAAGTAAGTATAAGTAAGAACTTGAAAACTGAAATACAATAAATATATTTTAGTTTGCAAATTTTAGTACTGTTAAAATTACAAAAAAAGATGAGAGAGAGACAGAGAGAGAGAATTTTAGTTTTTTTTTATTAGGCATTATTATTATACGTACTCAAATTATGAATTATTCATTGTAATAAAATTAAAATTTAAAAAATAGTTACACATTTTTCATGTTTTCTGACAAGATGTAATATAAATATTTTATTCATCAAATTATACATAATATGGACTCGTATAGGAACATGAAAAAGTTGCTAGTTTAAAAATACTGAGCAATAATTTTGAGAGCATTAATACTGTTAACAATTTGAATTAGTTTGACTAGTACATTATATGCGAGAAAAATAACTATTATTATTTTTTATTAATAATAATAAAAAAAAAATACATACTGTTTCATATGGTTTGCACTCTTCAATCATACACATATATAATATCTAGAGGTGTACTTTATTATGACTTACTCTGACTACATCTTATGTCATCCTCTCTGTACAGTCTAGTCCCATACTAGCTCCCCGTACAGTACATACATATATCTTTACATATTAGACTGGTAGTGACACCTAGGATATATTGGTAAAATGATACTTCTAATATATCACACATATATACATAAGTGCCACCAAGACAATGAAGTCTTATCGGTGGGTGCTTAATTAACATAATATAAAAATGTTAGTAAGCACAAATTACTTATTTACTTATTATTACTTATTAAATCATTATGCGCCTCCATACCCATGGATACTAGACAACCGTTCACCTCAACTGCTAACTATGAAAAATTAAATTATTTTGCAAAGCTAATAGTAAAAAAACAAAGCAAAAAACAAAAAACAAAAAAATAAAAGGAATAGGAAAGAAACAAAAAAACTTAGTCTTATGCTGAGCTATTATATTCATTGCATCGCTCACAGAAAGAATAAAATAAATAACGTATATTTATGTTTTATTATTGTCTTATTTTTGCATGTTTTATTTGCCTCATTATTGTAATCATAAACAGTATACAATAGCTATGTTACTAATTACTTTCAAATGGCACCATAAAGTTTGCAAGTTTAGAATTTGAGATACAAGCCATCTACATGCAACCCTTAATTTAAAAACTATTTATTTATTTATTTATTTTTGATATTATTTTTTTTTCGAAATAAAAAAAAAAAAAAAAAAAAAATTGCTTTATTTTTATTACTATTTAATGAAGTTTTTTTTTATTCGTAATAATTAATGAACAAATTATTATTGTGAAAATAAAGGCCATGTTTCCACTCCAAGTTGATCACTCCCACTGCCTTATATGCAATACACCACACGAAACAACTTGTCTTCAAACTCTTCGAAAAGTGATATCTCAAAAACTGATGACAAATACCACAACTTTCACAAGAGAGCGTAAAAAAACTGTAAAGTATGCAACATGCGTGATAATTCTGTTTATGACGTCAGAAGCAGTAAAAAAAATTAATATGAAAATATTGTGTGCGTCGCATAAGTTGAAAATTTCTGATCATTTTGCTACCCCAGTTGTGTTTTCAGACAAACTATAATATAATTTAAGTAAGTCCTATCAATTGTTTTGTGATGTAAATGCTTTGTTTTCTTCTGGCCTATGTCTTTAATTTAAAATGTTAGGACACTATACAATAAAGTCTTACTTACTGATATAATAAAAAGGGGAATCACCAATTAAACTGTACACTAAATATATTAAACCAGAGTTGCAGAAAACAAAATTTTCAGATATCACTGCTACAGTTGGGTTTTGATACAAACTAATGTTACTTTTATTTATGTAAGTCCTTATTTTATTTATGTAGGTTCTTATTTTATTTATGTTAGTTTTGTTTTTCTGACCTATGTCTTTAAAATCAAATATTAACACACTAAACGCAATAAAGTCTTACCTATACTGATATAATAAAAAGGGGAATCACCAAACGAAACACGAAATATATTTGACCAAAGTTGCATAAATCAAAAATTTCAAATCAATGCTAATTTGAGACAAACTATAAATAATTTTATTTATATGCAAGTCCTATCAAGTGTTTTGAAAAATAAAATGTTAATTTTTGTATGGTCTATGCCTTTAAAATCAAATATTAACACACTAAACGCAATAAAGTCTTACCTATGCTGAGGGGAATCACCAAACTAAACCCGAAATATATAAGACCTAAGTTGCCTCAAATATAGTGACGTCATCACTGCTATATATTGTGCTGCTTGCAATGAGAGATAGACAAAAGACTAACGTACTGCGCACAAGATAATATACCTTGGTTCATTATCTAGCCAGTGCTTATAACAATTGATAAATCAAACATTATTAACTACTTTTTATCTTATCAAATATAACTAAAGTCACCTGTATGTATATTGAGTGAGTGAATCATAAATATACTAACTTTTATACAAGGTAAGAAATTGTTTTATAATTTTTTTCCCTTATGATTTCCAAATTTATGTTTCACATTTTGTAATCTGTGATTCACACTACAATATAAATATACATAAAGAACCATTTTGGAAGGAGTTTAAATATTAAATATTTGTATAAAAATAGTTTTAAAGACTAATATAAAATACAACATAAATCATAAAATATAAAAAAAAAATATATAATCGTATTTTGTTTAGTTTCTACGCAATAGTATTAGATATACGTGGATATACGTACATAAAGCTTGGTGATTCCCCGTCACTTTTTAGTCTTATAGTATAGATGAGTAAGACTTTTTCTGCTCGCACTTTTACCAACTGTTGTAAATATAATATTATTACAGATCGATCGATCAATTTTTTTTTTAAATAATTATTTACCGTGTTGATAAAGCAGCAAACATATATAGGTATGCTAGAAAAATGTGTTTTATTCTTTCAGTCAACATTATTACGATGTTAGGGAAAAAAACGTTTTTTTAAGTTCTCTCTCTCTCTCTTTCTATATATATATGATCTCTCTATCGTGTTTCTTTTTCACACGCCATACGGTATTTTTCAAGTACTTAATTATATATATATATATACACTGCACACGCACAGGGCCGGCTTGGGGTACGTTGGCCCGGTCTGGCAATCTGGGAATTGGCCCGCATACGCTGGGGGGTCTGGGGGGCGAGAGCCCCCCAGCTTGCGCCGCAGGCGAAAATTTTTTTAAAAAGGGGGCGTGGCACCTAGTTTTTACGCTAATTTTGAATTAAATTTTTTATTTTTTCATACTTTTTAAAATAATGTGCAACACTATTATATTGAAAAATAAGTATGCAATTGAACCATTACATTTGATACTACGATCTACATGACTTGACCTTCGGCCACCTTAAAAAATATATTAGACAAAAATTGATGTATGATAAAAAAAAACTATATTGAAGAAAATTGTAATAATGTAATGATTTAAAATTATGTGCAAATAAAATATTGAAAAAGGGGGGGGTAGAACGGGGTAAATTTATAATTATAGGTGTAGAGAACTTGAAAATTTTTCGAATGGTTTGACTTGAAACCTGGGTTGAGCTTCATTTCGAGCTTGAATTTGAAAAAAAAGGGCCATAAATTGGTAAAATCAATACGTTGGCCAATATTCGAAAAGCAACAACTGATTTCTCATTATACACAAAAATTTAATTTTATTTTAAAACACCTTCCAAGTAATTTGTGTGCATGCATCATAGAGTAAATTCATATGATACAAAAATAAATTAAAACAATATGCGGCCAAAGAGTTTAAAGTTTTTTTTTTCTTCTTCTTCTTCTTTTTCCTTTTTTCCTTTTTTTTTTTTTTTTTTTTTTTTTTTTAACTAAGAGCAAGCAAAAAGGCCCGCAAAGTCAAAAGCCCAGGCCGCGGGATCCCGGCCTTACGTCTTATGCCAAGCCGGCCCTGATCAGATTCATTATCAGATTTTTCACTTTCATTCCTCTGTTCTGTCTCTGAATGAAATAAACTGTAGAAGTAGAAAAACTACTATATTGTGCTGCAAACTTTTGAATAAATTTAAATTAATTTGTTTTTTTCTGGCCCGCTTGGCCCGCAATGACGTTGGCCCGGTCTGCGATCGCAGACCTCGTCTTATGGCCAAGCCGGCCCTGCACGCATATATATAGTAGCGCGTGTTTTCTTTTAAACAGTTTATGAAATAATTATTTTTTAATACACTATAGTGAAGCAGATAAATATCCATTTTGGACGTAAATTTAACGTTTTTTGTGTAAATTTTAAATGTACGCCATTTTTCTACATAAATTCGTTATAGCGAATTTCGTTATAACGAGTAGCGATTTCCGAGGATCCTTGAAATTTCAATTTTGTTTCATATTGTTCTATAATAGTTTTAAAATTTCCCGGCTTCCGAGTTTAATCAACGGAAAACATGTAATTTTTTATATTAGTTAGCATTTCATTTTTATAAAAACTTTAATTTTGTTTTTTCAATGATTGAATTCTTAGTAAAATATCAAATAAATAAATAAATAATAATCTATACATGTCAACATGTTGGTTATACAATGAATGCATAAATAATTAATATCTTTGCACTTTAAAATAACAATGACCATAACAATGCAAGCTACTTGCGCGCATCCCTGTTTCGAGATACGGAAATTAATTTCTCTCTCTCAAACACACATACACAATTGCAAGTTCTAGCCTTCTTTATTAACTATAACTATTTATTATATATGCGATAATAAATTTGATAATAATTATAATTGACTAATAAACGAACAACTGTTTTGAAGCCGACTATAAGCGATTTTGGTCATATCCACTTCCGTTTTTTTTTTTTATGATTTAAGACTTTGCTATTATTACTTATATGTATTATTATTATGCATGCTTATTGTTTATATAGGTATTGTTTGTTTTTCATCTTAATCTTATACATTTATAATTTTTACTTGAAATGCAAGAATACAGTATATACTGTATGTGTTTTGAGCAAGGTGTTGTTAAATCACACGGACGGAATATATTATTGAGACATGAAAATTAAACTTACTAAACGATCTATCTGATTATTAATTATATATGACTGGAACTTTTTTATTTTTAAGTGAATACTTACGATTAAATATGTAAGAGCCACTGCAAAACCGTTATCCACTCACTTAATTATTTGCGCACCAACAATACACGTTAATTATTTAAATTCAAATATTTTCTTAACATATTCTATTTCCAACGACTATGGTGAAATTATAAAACATGTTTTCCGCACAGAGACGAACATTCAACTGACTGAATGTGTATGAGAAAAAAATATATCGGTATATTGTTATCACTGGATAAAATAAGGTAGACTTGAACTTTGAATCAATGTATGAGGAAAGTAGTCATAGGTCATAATAGATCAATTTTGTTGGTATATGAAATAAATACTTTTATTTTTCATTATTTAAAATCAGTTTTAAAAAAGGCGTGTTCTCTCTCTCTCTCTGTCCTTTTCTTCGAGAGAAGATACCTTAGCAAATATTTGAGTTAAGAAAAATTGTAAATATTCGACCTTTGATTATTTTATTAAATAAAATGATAGCTTTTTTTTTTTTTTAATTTTGCTATAAAAATAAAGAAATTTAATATTGCTCTAATTATCGTTTTTTTTTTTTTTTTAATTATTATTTTTATTTATTTTGTGATGTTTTATTCAAATAATTATATTATTTTACCGAAACGCGTCGTGAAATTTCAATAATTTCGATAATTTTTAAAGTAAAATAAAACCAAATCAAGGAACGATATAAGTAAAATGCTAAAATTTGTCGTGATCTAAAAGTCGGGCTATATTTTCAGGCTAGCGTGACGTCATTAAATAACCTTGTTGTTAATTATACACTTGGTACATATGTGTAGCTTGGTGCTTTCCCTATCACAAGTAACACTTTATTGCGTGTAATATACTATGACAAAACATGCTTATTTTAACTACATTTACAAATATATATATAATATATATATATATATATATATATAATATATATATATATATATATATATATATATATATATATATATATATATATATATATATATATATATATATATATATATATATATATATATATATATATATATATATATATATATATATATATATATATATACAACCGAATTTCTACACATATAACGCATGATATTATTAACAGCATAAAATAAAATATTATAAATTTGTCTATTTTAATATATTATTATATATTTTGTGGTCTTTATTGAATTAAAATCAGTTAATACACGTAAAGAAATAACTAATATATAGATAAAAAAAAAATTAAATTAATATAAAAAATAAAAATTTATATATAAATAAATTTTAATATACCTAAATAAATAGATAAATAAATAGATAAATAAAAATTATTAACCAGATTAAAAGTTGAATATATAAAAATAAATAATTATATAAATTAAATATGTAATATCAAAATGCAAAATTACTACATAATCATATTTCGCGTTTATTTGTCATCTCTCTCTCTCTCTCTCTCTCTCTCTCTCTCTCTCTCTCTCTCTCTCTCCCTCTCTCTCACTCACACACATATATACACACTACTCGTTTCCATATACAAAATAATATTGTTTTATGCATAAACAGTTGATTCTAATTTTAATGTATGTAAATGATAATTTTGCACTTTTTACTATATTATATATCGTAAGTGAAAAAAAAAATAAATGTCATAATGATAAAATTGTTAGATTCTGAATTATTGTGTATATATGATATATGCGTTATCAAAACAAAATTATATGAGGAATTTATAAATTCATTTCTTTTATCCTATAGAAAATCACAATATATATATAAAATGAATATCATGGCAGCATAGGTTATTGTAACAGTTAATGTTGATATACCATTAGAAATGATAGTCAATAGGACACAAATGTAACTCAACATTATGCATTTAAGTATATGTTTAATGTAGAAGAAAATTTATTGCCTATGTACCGACAGGAATTGAATAACCTGCACAACAATAGAACGAAAAGCAACACTGTATGCCCGTTCTACTGTCTGTTATTTCAGCGCTCTGTTCCCCCCATACCTGTTATCTGTAATATCAAACACATCCTGTCTTATTTCTTGACCAAGTCGACGCTCACCACGTTTAGTAAACAACCAAAAACTTGATCTCCATAATAAATACATATTGACTGATGTTACAATGTTTGCAACATATTTATGTAATAAAATGATAAATTTTGTTATAATAATATATATTTTCATATAATATAAATATTGTGGTTATTAGGGAAATAAAAAGACACGTGAAGCCTTATAATATTATGATTTCTGATATAACTGAATTTTATTTATCATTGTCTTATAATTAGTAAAGTAATATAATTTAAATTTTTGTTTTACGTGTTTAAAAATAAATTTGACATATATATGTTAGCATCAAAACCCGAAATTGACCCAAACTAGGTATTTTTGCTCATTTCGGCTTTTGGTTCGTCGCTTTTTGCCAAAACCCGGAATGCCAGTTTATTTCGGCTTTTGGTCACGAAATTTTGATCCATACTAGTTTTGAGCATTTCGCAAAAAGCAAAACCCGGTGTAAACATTTATATCTAGTTTTTAGTCTTTGAATTTTGACAAGAACTAATTGTGGTCAAAATAGAAAAATCAAAACCCGAAAAATGAACATTTCTCAACTCAATTATTTGATATAAGAATAAGTGAGTGAGAGAGAGAGAGAGAGAGAGAGAGAGAGAGAGAGAGAGAGAGAGAGAGAGAGAGAGAGAGAGAGAGAGAGAGAGAGAGAGAGAGAGAGAGAGAGAGAGAGAGAGAGAGAGAGAGAGAGAGAGAGATAACACGACACGTTAAATAAAAAAGTAAAAAAAATTTTTTTTTAATTTACAATAAGAGTGATATATTATGATATGACTTATGACTAATTTCCCTTATATTGGTTCAAAGTTCAAGTCCACCTTCCACCGTTCTTTATCCAGTGATAACAATTTATTTTAAAATATTTCTTGTGCGTGTATTCAGTTGACTGTCTCTGTGCTGAAAACATGGTTTATAGTTTCATAATATTTGTTAGAAACAGGATAAGATAGTGTTAGAATTTAAAAAGTTCACAACACACGTATATTGTTAGTGCGCAAATTATAAGTGATCATGGTTAGTGTTTTTTTTTTTATATATAGCTCTTAATTTACATTTAATCGTAAGTAGCCCCTTAAAATAATAATAATATACTTTATTACTACTATTACTGAATGAACCACTTGCAATAAAATGTTTGTAATTGTTGCAACAAGGGAAAATTATTTTTTATTTTTTGTAAGGAATGCAATAAGAAAATTTCAGATTATTTTAAAAAGTTCGCTCATTGCAAGTGGTCCATTGCTAGGTCAAATAGTAAATTTATTTTTCGTATTGTCTCAATTTATATTCCGTATCTATAGCCATAAGATTTAGATATTTTGATCAGCGCATTATAATCAAATTAATCTTTCAGACCATATATTTTGCATTTCAAGTAAAATAATATAATAATATTGTTTTAACGCCTAAATTATAATACCAAAACATCATGCATTATAATATATAATTATAGTCTTTTATCATTGCATAAAATTCTGAGTTGAGAAATGTTCATTTCTCGGCTTTTGATTTTTCTATTTTAACCACAACTAGTTCTGGTCAAAATTCAAAGACCAAAACTAGATACAAATGTTTACACCGGGTTTTGCTTTTTGCGAAATGCTCAAAACTAGTATGGATCAAAATTTCGTGACCAAAAGCCGAATTAAACTGGCATTCCGGGTTATGGCAAAAAGCGACGAACCAAAAGCCGAAATGAGCAAAAATACCTAGTTTGGGTCAATTTCGGGTTTTGATGCTAACATATATATATATATATTTATCACAAAATAATCACTAAAATCGATGGTATAGTATAGTATTTTTTTTTTTTTTTTTTAAGAAAGTGCAAGTGTATCTTATCTTCTAAAATTGCAACCTAAAAAAATATACCATGAATACGAGTTACAAATTGTTCTCGCGACGTAATGATAATAACTTGAACAGCATTCTACTTCTAGTAGCGAGTGTGTCCTGCATTAGCTGCAACAACACATCGCAATTTAGGTATACAATTTATAACACTATATAAAGACTATGAAATATTTCAATTGCATTATTACATTTAATTCAAAATAATTTTAGTATCCAGAGATTTATTAGTTCATTTGATTCACCAACTATTGTTTAAAATTATTTCATTGTGTATATTTTTTTACCGTAATATTTTATTTATATACCTTTTCAAATATTTTATTTTTTGAATAATATTCAGATAAGAAAGAACAAAATTGTCAACAAAATATATCACATACAGCATGCATCAAGTCTGGTGAGATATTTTACCTAAAAGAGATGAGGAGAAGTAGAGGAGGGGACTTTTATATTTCTTAGAAATAGCTATGTTGCCGGTTTTTTCATATTCCCATAAGGATAATGTATTGCAGGTTATTCAATTCCTGTCGGTACAGTGAAAAAAAAAAAGAAAAAGAAAAGAAGTGATAAAAAAAAAAAGAAAGAAAGAAAGAAAGAAAGAAAAAGCAAGGATTAACATAAAAATTGACTTTATATAAACTGAAAGTGAATGTGTACATTTTGCATTACGCTGTGTAATTTGGTAATTACCCTTTATTCTTGTGCGTGTAGATTGGTGTGATTTTTAGTTATAGTACATGTGAGCAAAATATAAGTAACGTTTTGTGTATACAAATAAACCATGAAAATAAATTGAAAATAAAGTGTTTTGTCCCGCTTGCAGTGCACTAGCCATGACGTCAGCACGAGATGCTAAAGAGCTCGCCGAACTGTGTGTTGACTTCCCGCAGTGTCGTCCTCACGACACCCGCTTTTCAGTGACCGAGGTGTGCGGGATATTTGGTCGTGATTTAGAGGGAAAATATCGTGACGACACAGGTATCATCAAGTACCTTCACATCCCACCTTCACCTCAGGTTAACTATGACCTGACCCTGAGACATGAACTTGACGAGGAGAGGGACAGTGGCTATAACCGCGACCACTTTTTTCAATGGATCATGAAAAATAGCAAGGATAGCAGCGGAAATCCATGTCTGTAAGTCCCTATCGAGCTCCCTATTCCTATGTACCTATACCTTCCTATACCTATCTGAACCTACCTGTAACTATATAGCCGTACCGATACCTATCTATACCTATCAATACCTATAACTATATATATATATATATGTACCTATACCTACCTGTAACTACCTATACCTGTCAATACCTATACCTATATATTCTACCTATACCTACCTATAACTATATATACGTACCTATATATAACTACTCTATACCTATACCTACCTATATTATACCTACCTATCTACATGCTAACTGATATACGCCTGACTTACAGACCCAGAGAAAAGTTCGTTATTGGAAGATCGGAGTTTAATGGACTTCTCGTGACTCCCTATGCCACGGAAGGCTGGTTCATGCGTGCAGTCAAACTTCGCGGTACAATTTACTTGGAGGTAGAGTCCGAGTCCTCGGTTGTGGCTGAACAAGAGGCCTTGCAGGAGATCTTGGCCAAGAAGCTGCAGAGTAAACCGCAAGAAGGGGCAGGTGAGAGACAGAGCAGCGGTCACAACTAAGGGGTCGCTGATTTCGATATATCGGTGTATCTGATACTTTTTTTCGATGCTTTTCAAAAATATGGCTTAAAAGTTAGATATTTTCCTCATTTATTGTCATGAATTTTTGAAAAAAATTAGCAATTTTACTAAAAAAAAATGAAATTGTTATAAATAATTCAATATTATAGGATGGTTGCTTCATATAAAATTTGACGCCATATGTGAGCACCAAATAATATGGGCTGATGTCAAATAGAAACATGACACATAATGAAGCCATACTTTAGAAATACTAATACTATATATATATATATATATATATATATATATATATATATATATATATATATATATATATATATATATATATATATATATATATATATATATATATATAGTGTAAGTATATATAGTGTAAGTATAAGTAAAACACGTACTTGAATGTTGCAGATGATGAGAAGAAAGCAAAGTCCTCAAGCTTCGAGTTCACAGATGAAGATTTGGAGCAGCTGGTGAACCGTATGAAGGAGGCATGTTCCTTTGAGAACAGCGACATGTACAGCAGATATGGCATGAAGTTTGAGCAGTACCTCACCTCAAGTAAGGCATGAGTCACTATTTTAGTGCTTTTGTTTTGTGCGCGTGCATTGATATATTGGTACCTCAGAATGTCGGGCAGTGCTGCTATTAGTGCTAGTGCTATTGGTGCTAGTGTACATGTACAGCAGATGGCATGAACTTTGAGCAGTACCTCACCTCAAGTAAGGCATGAGTCACTCTTTCAGTGCTTTTGTTTTGTCGCGTGCATTGATATATTGGTACCTCAGAATGACCTTTTCTTTCACGGTTTCTCTAGGCTGTCATGGTGAATGCCGGGCTGTTTTATTTAGGCCGTGCATATATGCTTTTCCATTGATTTAAAAGTTCTCACTTGTTGATAAGACAATAATTATATTGACTGGGCACTGGGAATGGGAATTGTGTAGCAAGGTAACACAATACGGCAAAAAAAAAAAAAAAAACTATATAGTAAATAATGGATTTGAAAGCCCCTAAATATGTTTGGTGGTCACAATAATGATAAGTATAAGTTGTACTCTCATTGCAGACAGCCCCAGTGAAGCCCCCGACCCCAAGTCACCTCTGCGCAGGTACGACGACTTCTGTACCATGGTACGTGCACGTGTGGGCAACTTCACGCTGATGTACGCGGGAGAGATGGACTGCATGATAAACAAAGACAATCAGGACCTCAGTGATCTGACCTCGGCGGAGTTTGTCGAGCTGAAGACCGTCAAGGAGGGATGTAACCCAAGGTCACATAAGAGGTATTAACCATTGACATTTTCTTTTTTTTTTTCCGTGTATAAGCATTAATTTAATTAATCTCAGTAACAATACAGTTGATATCAGAAAATTCAATTTTAAAAATGTGGGGGGGGGGGGGGAAATAAAAAAGCTAGAACAAATTCATAAATTGAGATAAAAATATGATAAACTCCGTTGATTGGAGCGTATTGGTTTAGCGCGCGGGGAAAGCTAACGGCCCCCTAATTTAACTTTTAACACATTTTATTTATGCGATTTTGGAGAAAGCTTCTGCACAGATTGCGGGGATATTTTAATGAGGAATACTATATACATATTTTTTACGTGTTTTTTAAGTCACAGAAATTTATTAAGAATTTTCTAAACCGATATTCTCTAATTGTTTAGTTATTTTGAGCATTGTAGAACGGGAAAGAAGCGCGTACAACTAAGAACCCCCACAACTTTTTTTTTAATAATTGAAACTTTTTTTTTTGTCATTTGAAAATTGTACAAAAATTCAAAACATGTTTAAATTTTACTACATTTATGTTTGGGTTTTTTAAATTGGTACTAACGTATCTGTACTCGCATAGGTACCGACTGCTGAAATGTTGGTCTCAATGCGTGCTGGCAAACTGCAAGTGGATTCTGCTTGGACATCGAGATGACACGGCAGGCGTTGTGAGGCAATTGGAGAGGATCAGAGTTGACCAAATACCTCAAAACGTCGATGTAAGTTGAACTGGTTGATTCAATAGACCAAATTGCATACGTCTGAATATAGAGAAATATATAAGACAAAATTAATTTTCTAATAATAAATAAAAATAAATAAATACGTACTATTTCTCTAAATGTGTTACAATTGCTAGAAATATTGGAAAATCTTGGAATAAAAAAAGCAAAATATTGCATATATATATATATATATATATATATATATATATATATATATATATATATAAAATGCACTGAATAAACTATTTAAAATAATTCCAACTTTTCTTATAATGTTTTTTTAATGGCAAAATGTCATTAAAAAATACATTATTGTAAAAAAAAAAAAAAAAAAAAGTAAGTGGCCCCCCCACTTACTAATTAATTAACTAATTATTTAATTAAGTTAATTCATGCTAATTTTCATAATAAATATGTTGCAGAATACCAAAATTAAGTAAATTTTTATTTTTTTTTAATTGGAAAATATTTATGTCATCCCCATTTGTTCCGTCCGTCCGTTCGTTCGTTCGTTCGTTCGTTCGTTCGTTCGTTCGTTCGTTCGTTCGTTCGTTCGTTCGTTCGTTCGTTCGTTCGTTCGTTCGTTCGTTCGTTCGTTCGTTCGTTCGTTCGTTCGTTCGTTCGTTCGTTCGTTCGTTCGTTCGTTCGTTCGTTCGTTCGTTCGTTCGTTCGTTCGTTCGTTCGTTCGTTCGTTCGTTCGTTCGTTCGTTCGTTCGTTCGTTCGTTCGTTCGTTCGTTCGTTCGTTCGTTCGTTCGTTCGTTCGTTCGTTCGTTCGTTCGTTCGTTCGTTCGTTCGTTCGTTCGTTCGTTCGTTCGTACGTTCGTTTCTTCACTCATTCATTCATTCATTCATATTTCTCAATTTTTAAGTTATTACGTTTATTTACTGACACACAATACCACCTATACATTGCTATATAATGAGTCCCATATAATTACTATATATGTTAATTAACAGAGACTGTGGTACCCCAGCGTGTGCTTCAAGTTCGCCTCCAGCCTGCTGCACCACATTGACTCCGTGATGGCCGGACAGCCGGACAACACGGTCATCGAGTTCCAGTACCGACCTGAGAAGTATGGTCGTAAAGTCAAGACATTTAAATCTGAGTATTCTGCGCAAGGAGAGAACTTTTTACCTGATAACTACCTGACGTGGCTCAAGTCTTTACCTGAGTTGACTCCTGCTTGGAGAATCAGGACCAATGACGTCATCCAACCTAGGAATAAACAAAGAGAAGCTAGGAAGATCAAAGCAGTGAACTAGGCATCAAGATGTTTTGTGAGGGAATAAGGATTTTTTTTAAACATTTAACACACATTGTATATATTTTATTGCATATTCTCAACAACGATATTGTATTCAATCTACTGATATGCCAATTTACAATTTTAAGTTCATTAAAAGCTACGGTATACTTAAAGCCATAGGCCACATAAAACAACATGTGCTTTTTAAAGAATAAACACGAAATGGGATATTCAAAACTGTTGACAATTTTTATCAGAATGTTAATGTAACCCTACGAGAGAGCGTGAGAATACTGTAAAGTATGCAATTTGTGTGACTATTCATGTTTATGACGTCAGAAACATGGAAAAATTAGTATGAAAATGCACAAATAGAAAATTTCTGATCACTGCTACGGCTTTACAGTTGGGTTTTGAGACAAACTAAAGTTATTTATGTAAGTCCCATCAAGTGTTTTGTGATATAAATGCTCATATTTTTCTCTGGTCTATTCCTTTAATTTGCCTTTACAAAAATTACAAAAAATAAATATTATGTCACTTCTGTAGCCTCCCACAGCTTAATAAAGTAAAGTAATCAACTTTAGGAATTGATGACGTCATGTTAGGAATTGTAGCACAGGTTGTCTACTTTACAAGTTTTCTACCTGGTTTGTATGATGCTACAGAAGTGACGCAATATATGTATGTGTAATTTTTGGTAACGTCTCGTCATTCATTGTATTTTATTTTATAGGTCAGCAGCTTTTTCAGTATTTTTAAATTAAATTTTGAAAGTAGAAAAATAACATCACGGGTAACAAATTATGTATGGGCAAAGATAAAATTTACCATCATTTCACAAAATTCAAAAATGAATTAAAAATACTTAATGAACTCAAAAATTAGAAATTCACATGTATATCAATTCAGAACAATTTTCTCTTTTAGAATAAGAAATAAAATAACCATTTTTTTTTTCACTCATTTTTCACTTATTATTACGGCAGCGTAAAATTTTATTTGTGATATTTTTTGTTATTTTATCCAATTGGTAAGGAAGAGAATTTTAGTCGTTTATCGTAACCCTTATTATTTTAAAGGCATAGAACACATTGAACTAAAAAAACATGCTTAATATTCTAACATATAATTATCAACATTGATTTGGCCGGAGTCATTATATTTATAATTTATTTTTCATTAACAAAATGGCAGCTGCGGGTTTATGACGTCACATCTCACTTGTTTACACGCAAATGGACCAGGCGAACTGTGACGTCAGCTTTACTATTTTGTAAAATGAAAATAAATTAGAAACCACTGACTGGCAAATTAATGTTGATATTTAGGTATATTAGGATATCAGGCATTTTTCAGTTCAATGCGTTCTACACCGCTTAAATTGAACTATTTATATTATCTATGTCATAGTTTATAGATTAACAAAAATATGGATAGCAGTTTTATTTTATACATTTTTAAATGTCAAATTTATTTCATGTATAATAAAGTAAAAAAAATATGTAAATAAATAAAAATGTTAAAAATATAAATAAAACTTTGAAAAAAACAACTTCATGTAAAAAATATTTCTATATAAATAAATATTATATATATATATATATATATATATATATATATATATATATATATATATATATATATATATTTGTGTGTGTGTATTACTTATAGTGCATAGTTTCATTCATGTTAAAGTGGACGTCATAAGTGAGTACTAAATAACATTGGCCGGTATAGGAAAATGGCACATTTAAAAATACTTGCCAACAGGGTATTTTTTAAGAAAAATTCAGAACTGCCCAAATCCTGATAAATCTTACAACTCGGGGGGGGGGGGGGGGGGGAGTAGCTTGCCGCAGGCGCGATTTTTTTTCCAGATAGTCACGTGATCAATTTGGAGCGATTTGGTGAGGGTTATTATTTTTGTTTTTATTGGAAATAGTGTCGCTTCAATTTTGCCACTTTTTTTTTAATAGTAATTTACATTTTTACACCACTTCAAAATTATAATAGTAGGATTACATGAAATCAATAGTTTTTTTTTCACATTTAAGAGTAGGCTTATAGCTGATGCTAAGTTATTCTTATTACTGCACTTATTACAAAAATACTTATAAAATTTCAAAATATTTATTATAATTAAATTTCCTCTGTTACAATATTGTGTTAAAATATTGTAATATACAATATGTGATATTCACATTATCAGGACATGTCATTGGATTGGAAAGTTGGAAAGAGTCTTTAGTTTAAAATCACTATAAAACACATTTAATTACAAATCAACATAAAGTAGAAAAATACTACGTAAAAAGAATGTAGACAAATTTAGAACGTGAACGAGCTTCATATCAGTCAACAGAACGAGGTGAAAAATATGTGCAAGGTGCAAAGTTAATTTGACTCTAAATAAGGGGTGAGTGTTTGCGCCGAAAATTGCAGTTCCTTGAAGCTTTATTTTTATTAGAAGTTGGTTCAAATAAATGACATATTACTTTAGGGACCGGATTTTCAGTTTTGAAAATGTGCATTCTCAGCACTGAATTCAGTCCAGTTTTTTTGGCATAATCAGTTTGCAAAAACAGCAAAATCAGTTCACTTTCAGTTCCATTACACAAAAACAGTGAAATTCAGTTTTGATAAATTTTAACTTAGAAACAAAAATTTATCAATATAAAGAAGGATAAATTTATATTTTTTATTAAAAAAAATGCATTAAATTATTATTTGATACACTTTACCAGCCAGTATCAAGGAGAGCTGTTCTTGTATTTTTGAACTTCTTTATAACATTTTTTTTTAAATATTTATTCGTGTTCAGTAGAATGCAGATAGTTTTGAGATATGCCAAAAAAAAAATATATATAAAATATGATTTCAAGGTGTATACTCTTCTTCTTTTTTTTTTTTTTTTTTTTTTCCTTTCTTTTTTATTTTTTTTTTAGCACGTTATTTTAAGTTTTTGTACGGTAAAAGTCTATTTTCAGTTTCCAAAACTGAGAAAAACTGGTAAAAACTGACAAAAACTTAAAATAACTAACTAGCTTTAAAAATTAAAAAATATGGCAAGTAGAGTGTGCAATTATATTAAAAATTTGCATAAAAGCTTATATTCATATTTTCTAATTATTATTTGTCTATACTTTCAATTTCTCTGAGGAAATAGTTATTGAAATTTAAATAACATCAGGATAAGCAAATCAGTTCGCAGTTGTAAGAAGCACATACATAGGTACAAATGTCTTCTTCTAGCTTCTTATACTTTTTTTTTCTAATCTCCAATATGCAAAAGCACACATTAATGTTATACTCAAGTTATTTCAAAATGAACATATGGTTAAAATGAGTTCAAATCTGAAGTTTATATTGTTTGTGAAATGTTATTTCTTAATCCAAATTTCTGGGTAGAAAAAAAATTATAACAAAGGAAAAATTTTAAAATGTGCGGGTAAGTGGCATTATTTTATAATAAAAAAAATATATATCCTGAAACAGCTTGATTTATCATGATGATGAAACAAATATACATTTTTTTTATTTTTCTTGTTTTCAAAGTGATTTGTTTTTCTGTTCTTCTATAATGTCAATTGCCCAAATTTTGCTTTAGAACTGCACAAAATCTTTTAGAACTGCCCAAAAAAGCCAGAACTGCCCACTAAAAAAAAAACCTGCTTGGCAATACTTTTGAGAGCATTGATGCTGTTAACAGGTTGAATTAGTACCTCAAGTATGCAAGAAAAATAATAATGGCCCAACAAAATAGCTAATTTCCAAAGAAAATAGCCAAAAACTACGTTTGACCTATGCTGAGCAATGTTATTCATTACTCGAGATGAGCATCGAAAAGCGCTCAGAATGACGTCATGCGCACACACCCTATATAAGTACAATTCTAACTATATATATAATATACTATACAGTATAAGGTGCATGCATTCATTTAACTAACAATATTGTATTTACCTGTATAAACCATTCTAAAAATATATTTTACCTAATATGAAATCAGTGTTTTATTTTCTTAAGAGGGTTATTCATTTTATTATTATGTATATTTGTGATTCAGGCCACAAAAAAAAGAAATAGAGATTAGTTAGTGTTAGTGCTTTTTAAATCGATCTTTTCGCTACCTGGAGATTCTGCTATGTATAAAAAAACAGGTGTCAATTCGCCAGGTAGACGCAAATTTGTAAAGTTTATATCGGTCACTTTTTGAAAATTCTCTTGCTACACAGCTGCGGGTTCATGACGTCACAGCACAAGTCCACGCGCGCGGAAACGTGCAAGCTGTGACGTCGTAGCCCCTGCATCTGCTATTTTGTCAATGTAAAATGAATTAGAAATAAATTACTCCGGCAAAATCAACGTTTAATATCTCTCTCTCTCTCTCTCTCTCTCTCTCTCTCTCTCTCTCTCTCTCTCTCTATATATATATATATATATATATATATATATATATATATATATGTATGTATATATATATATATATATATATATATATATATATATATATATATATATATATATATATATAATTATATATATATATATATATATATATATATATATATATATATATATATATATAAAATATATATATATATTTCTTGTTCAACGTGTTCTACGCCTTTAAGATCAACGTCACACCAAATTGCACCAAATTGGTGCATTACTTTTATAGTTACGACTACTAATTTATTTAAGATATACACTTTTAAGTTATTATGTGTAGCTAAAATAATGCATTTTAGCAATATTAACAATAGCTATTTCAACATAAAACAGCTTAAATAAAAAAAACAAACTAAAATAGCTATTTTTAATAACTTGCTAAAATGCATTATTTAAATTATTTTAGTTACTCTCTTAATTTAACTTAAAAGTGATTATCTTAAATAAGTTAGTATTCGTAACTAATGCATCAATTTTTAGAGTGTAGGTATTATAAAAAAAACTAATGACGTCACCAATGCTATATATAACGCCGGCATGCTTCGCCTTGCTTGCGCACAGTGGGCACAGTCAAAATAACAAAAGCAGAGGCAGAGAGCG
>OX439128.1:53412088-53509588 GCA_949318235.1 Ecdyonurus torrentis | reverse complement strand
GTTACGAAAACATATTATATGTTAAAAAAAAGTAATAATAAAAATTAAAACTTAATTTAAATAGAATCATTTATCATATTGCATCATCAAGTTTCGTTTAATTTGATACTTTCAATTGTGTGCTAGTAGGTATAGATGTAATTGATTTAAAGGCATAGAAAACATGTAACAACAAGTTATTTTTTATCATAAAACGCAAAACGGGATCTACAAAACTGATGATAATTTTTACCAGAATGTAGATTTGGCCCCACAAGAGAGCTTGAAAAAACTGTAAATTATACAATTTACGTGAAATTGTGACGTCAGAAACAGGCAAAAATTAGTATGAAAATGAAATGTTGTGCGGGTTACATAAATCAATATTTTCAGATCACTGCTAGACGACGCTGCAGTTGGGTTTTGAGAGCAACTTATTTTATTTATGTACAGTATGTCGCATCATTTGTTTTGTGATATTAATGCTAATGTTTTCATGTTGTATATGCCCTTTAAGATACATGTGTGAGCAAATGACAAGTATGTATTTTAATGTACACGCTTACGGTCATTGCAATAAAAAATGAAATTCTATTTGCATCTGGGAATAACATGTATTTAGATAGAGTTTTGCGTCAACTGAAATCTTCATCTGATTGCATTGAATGGCCATAAGCCAATAAAATTTTATTTTTTAGTACAATCACTGAACACGTGCTCAGCAATTTTTTTTCACTTGCAGAATGATAGCCATGACGTCAGCACGAGGTGCTGAAGAGCTCGCCGAGCTGTCTGTTGACTCACCGCAGTGTTGTCCTCACGACTCCCGGTTTGCTGTGACCGAGGTTTGCGGGGTATTTGGTCGTGACTTGGAGGGAGAATATTGTGACGACACAGGTATCATCAAGTACCTTCACATCCCACCTTCACCTCAGGTTAACTATGACCTGACCCTGAGACATGAACTTGACGAGGAGAGGATTGATG
The DNA here is from genome assembly GCA_949318235.1 of Ecdyonurus torrentis. Lineage (NCBI taxonomy): Eukaryota > Metazoa > Arthropoda > Insecta > Ephemeroptera > Heptageniidae > Ecdyonurus > Ecdyonurus torrentis. The sequence goes on along the minus strand of OX439128.1, from coordinate 53,508,622 downwards.
GATATAACCACAACCACTTTTTGCAATGGATCATGAAAAATAGCAAGGATAGTAGCGGAAATCCATGTCCGTGAGTATTTACCTATCTTACCTAGTTATACACCCACCTCCACCTATTTACCAACGATAGTAGTATCAATATATTACAAGTAACAGTTTACGACATTGAGAGGTACCGCTGCTCATTACCAACAACACAAAATGTGCTCCATACTATTGAAACTAGTACATACACCATTTAACAATATGATAGAAGTCAAGTAAAAGGTGGAGAAGTGCGGTTATTGTTATTCACCGACTCGTCATGGTGCGGTAAAAATACGTGAAAAGGCTTTTTTTTAATAAAGAATAAGAATAAGAATCTTTATATTGACCCAGGCAGTTCATAGTAACAATTAAAGTTACAACAAGCATTGGTCTTGTCAATTTAAAATTATAATAATAAAAAAAAAAGTAATAAAATAATATATATATATACTAACAATAACAACAACAAGAATACAAATAAAAAATGAATCACACAACTATATAAGAGCTCTATTAAACGATGTACAAACATTATAATGAAGTTTGAGAAAATGTGCTATTATCTGTATAATTATTTATAATATATTCCAATGTTTTATGGGTTAAATCTTGCTGTATACACACATGATATCAATTGTGATTTTTGAATTTGCTTGTACATACGTAACTTTACTACTTTATACTTAATATTTTCATATTTGGAAAATGACGTATTTGTTTTGATGAAGTGTATGATACGCCTGGCTTACAGACCCAGAGAAAGATTCGTTATTGCAAAGTCGATGTTCACTGCACTTCTCATAACTCCATATGCCACGAATACGGAAGGTTGGTTCATGCGTGCAGTCAAACTACGAGACACAATTTACCTGGATGAAGAGTCCGAGACCGCGGTGGTGGCAAGATATGATATTTTGCAGGAGATGTTGGCTAAGAAGCTGCAGAGTGGACGGCAAGGAGGGACAGGTGAGTAGAGAACTTAAACAGAGAAGTGACATCCCCATGTTTCATGTTTTAGGCAGAGTGCATCACTCAACAGTGCTATAAATGCTTATGTTTTGCTCTGGCCTCTTAATCTTTTAATGTTGATTTTTAGGTTTGTTAGGATATTATTAACTGGCATTAGATGAGGTTTTTGATATAACGAAGTAAAACGAGAGCTTATAAGGAACAGCCCCCCGTTTCCCGAGGTTTTGGTACAACTGGTTAATCAAATCGTATAATCGACAAATCTAATCGTTATATAAACAGTTTATTTAATATTAAATTACCTGCTTAATCAATTGTTAGTTAAATCGTTAATTAATCGGTGGCTCGTTTATTCTTTAATTATAAAATCGGTTAATATAATTTTTTATGTATTGTGTGTGTGTGTGTGTGTGTGTGTGTGTGTGTGTGTGTGTGTGTGTGTGTGTGTATTGTGTGTGTGTATTGTGTGTGTGTGTGTGTGTGTGTATTGTGTGTGTGTGTATATTGTGTATTGTGTGTGTGTGTATTGTGTATTGTGTGTGTGTGTGTATTGTGTATTGTGTGTGTGTGTATTGTGTGTGTAGGATGAAAGAAATGAATAAAGAATTTTGAATTTTAATTACGCGTTTATCGAATTGGTTTAATTACGCGTTAATTGAAACTTTAATTGAATTGTTAAATAATCAGTTATATATAAGAATCGTTAAATAATCTGTTTAACGAAATGTTCATTAACCGTTTAATTAAATCGTTAATTGAATTGTTTATTACTCGTTAACCGAATCGTTAATTAATCGGCTATTGTAGAATCGTTATTAACTGTTTAATCGCATATTTAATCATGAATCTGCTATATAGTTCAATATCGTTGATGAACTGTTTATTGAAATTTTTTATTATTAATCTGTTTGCTTTTATTTTATTTCATTTATTATTATTTATTTTTTGTTGCACATCTTTATTTGCTAGTACGTAAATGTTCCAGATGACGAAGACAAGGCAAAGTCAACGTCAAGCTTCGAGTTGACAGATGAAGACATGGTCCAGTTGGAAAACCGTACGAGAGAGGCATGTTCCTATGAGAACATGAACATGTACTGCAGATATGGTGGCAAGTTCGAGCAGTACCTCACCTCAAGTAAGTCATATAAGCAGACTATTTCATCAATATAATAGCACTTATCTCATAAGTAATATGACATAACACTTATGTCATAAGATATATATAAGTTAAAAGACTTTTATAGTCATAGAACATAATATATATTATTATACTTATTATGTCATAAGTATAAGTCATATAAAACTTATTTCATAAGTATAATAGAACATACAACTTAATCATAAGCCATAATTGATCTAAATAAAAGTTTATGAGACTTATGGAAATATAACCGGCCCTGTGGCGCAGTGGTTAGCATGCTTGGTTTCCATGCCGTCAGCCAGCGTTCGATACCTGCAGAGGAACTTTTCATGAAGAGTCACCTGTGCTTGGTGTGGAATGTTGGTTCGCGTTGTGGCTTGACTTGTGTGTGTGCTACTGAGTTGCAGAGGTCGGCCAGGCATCCAAGGTAATACTTGGATGTCGGCTGTCCACGCATGCAGTTTTCTGTGGTTTCCTGCATGCACCACCCTGTCGAATGACTGGGCAGTTCCTAACTATATAGGCCACAGCCGCTACCTTCCAATCCTTTCTACCAACACTCTACCTCTTCCTTTACATCCTTTTACCCCTCAAAGGGTAGATCAGGTTTAACATGGGCGCTTGCGCCTTTCCTGGCTACCTTCTGTCACTGCTCAACGGTCCTCTCGAATACGGGGGCTTAGTAAGACATACAGTAAATATCAAATAAAAAAAAAATAATAAGACTTATGTCTTATATATATATATGTCATAGATTGAGTTGATAACGTATATAAAGGAGACATGTTCCTTCAAGAACAGTGACATGTATTATAGTGGTATTATGAAGTTTGAGTATATAGTGCATCACCTCAAGTAAGTCAGGAAACACTTATTAGAGGTTTTGCTCTGTCGTGCTCTCATATATTGCTACATCACAATGGCTAGATGTTCTGCGCTGCTATTGGTGCCTAGAAATAAAGTGATGTCAGCTTACTGTAGTACATATGCAAAGGTTTGCCTAAAACATAGGGGATGTCACTTCTCTGTTAATAAAGTTCTCTAGACTTTATCTGAAAATATAGAAACTTTGCAAGATTACATTGTATAGCGATTCGCCGCCTATATATATGAGAGATTAGACTTGTAATGGCATACTCATCATGAATACGACCAATGTATGGGAAATCTTCAGTAAATATTACAGTTTGGCAACCCTACGTTATAGGTTAATGTTTACAATATAACGATGACAATGTTCTCTGTACTCTCCGTTGCAGACAGCCCCAGTGAAGCCCCCGACCCCAAGTCACCTCTGCGCATGTACGACGACTTCTCTACCTCGGTACGCGCACGTCTTGGAAACTTCACGCTGCTGTACGCGGGAGAGATCGACTGCATAATGTTCAAAGAAAAGCAGGACCTCAGTGATCTGACCTCGGCGGAGTTTGTCGAGCTGAAGACCGTCAAGGAGGGATGTAACATGAAGGCTCATAAGAGGTATTAGTTGTGATAAATTAGATAGATAGATAGATAGATAGATAGATAGATAGATAGATAGATAGATAGATAGATAGATAGATAGATAGATAGATAGATAGATAGATAGATAGATAGATAGATAGATAGATAGATAGATAGATAGATAGATAGATAGATAGATAGATAGATAGATAGATAGATAGATAGATAGATAGATAGATAGATAGATAGATAGATAGATAGATAGATAGATTGATAGGTAGATAGGGCGTAACCAAAAAAGGGGCGTAACCAAGGTGCTACGCCCCTTTTGTGGGCCCAATTTTTTTTTAACGGACGTGGCCCCTTAAATGTCAGTCCGACCCTGTTCAAAGGTACCGACTGCTAAAATTCTGGTCTCAATGCGTGCTGGCAAACTGCAAGTGGATTTTACTAGGACATCGAGACGACACGGTAGGCGTCGTGAGGCGACTGGAGAGGATCAGAGTTGACCAAATACCTCACAACGTCGATGTACGTATATATTTGTTAACTGTTCAAAGTTTACACTTTTGCACTTGTGCAATGAACGCGTTATTAATTTTTTTATTTATTTTAAATTTAAACATTTTTATATAACGCATTAACGTATGGAAAATCGTTATCATGATCATGAATATGAATACGCTACCGTTATAACAATAAAATTACAAAAATTTTCATTGATGTAAGTGGTCCTTGCGTTTAAATATATTTTAATTTAAATATATATTATATAATCATATTATGTTGCATAATAGCACTATACTTTACAAATCAAAATTATATACGTGCAGTATATTTTTTATTTTTGTTTAATTCATTCGTTCATTCATTCATTCGTTCATTCATTCATTCATTCATTCATTCATTCATTCATTCATTCATTCATTCATTCATTCATTCATTCATTCATTCATTCATTCATTCATTCATTCATTCATTCATTCATTCATTCATTCATTCATTCATTCATTCATTTACTTATCATTCATTTATCATTCGTTCGTTCGTTCGTTCGTTCATGATTCATTTATTCAAACAGTACGTTATTCTTAAAGCCCGTGTAAACACTTGGAGTTTGTTATTTATATTGATAAAGAAGTTAGTTGCGATGTACAAAATACAAATTTGACGTGGCCGCGGTAGAGCGTGTATCGTGCTGCCCGTCTCAAGCACGGCGCGCGTGACGTCATCTAAGCCCAATGTGCGAGCCCAGCATCGGCCTTCCCGGCTAAAAGAAGGTTTGCTACAATCGCTGTTACTCTGCAAAGGCCCACCCTACGGAATTAAAATTTTCTGTGAGAGGAAAGTAAGAGTTGAGCTTTCAGAATCCGAAAACCGTTTAAAAATATTGCAAGTCATTCTTGAGTTATCACAATGCGAACAGAGCGAGTTGAGCGCGGAAGATCCGTGCGGCGCACAAGCAGTAAAAAGCTAGGGAGGGGAAGTAGTGCGGCAAGGAGTCTGTATAGCACAGCAATACAAAGCATGTGAATTATGACCCGAAAAACCATTTTATTTGAACTGGTTCAAATTAAGATAGGGTCGTGAAACTTGACGGGTGTAGAGAAAAACCCCTGTCCTCTTAATTTTCGATGATCGTGTACCCTGAATTGGCCCATTTTGACCTTATTTGAGGGGTAGAACAGGGTTGAATTCGCCACTGTTTGCGTTTCGAAGGTGCAAAAGGGGACTTTTAAAAAATCCCAGACCCCGGGGTGGCTGTAAGGAAATGAGTACCTATAGTAGTGTAAAAAAATTAAGAAGCTGAATATGGGGGTATAATTTTAATTTTTAACCCTTAAGGGGTGTTTCGGGGGTGTTCAACCACCGATTTAGGAGTTCTCCGATTTTCATGCAACCAACGATGTTAATGGTGTAACTTGTCCCTGCCAAGACTATAAAGACCACTAAAAATGTAACAAATGACCCCTGAAGGATTTAGGGGTGCCACCCCTGCAAATAAAAGTTCTCCAATTTCAATGCAACCAACGAATTTACCGGGGTTACTCTTCCTGAAAAAGACGATGGTGACCACCAAAAAATGTTAAAAATGACCCCTGAAAGATTTAAGGGTGCCACCCCTGCAAATAAAAGTTCTCCAATTTCAATGCAACCAACAAATTTACCGGGGTTACTCTTCCTGAAAAAGACGATGGTGACCACCAAAAATGTTAAAAATGACCCCTGAAAGATTTAAGGGTGCCACCCCTGCAAATACAAGTCCTACGATCTTGGAGCTATCCACATCGTTACTGGGGTAATTTGGACTAACTAAGACGATGTTGACGGCCAAAAATGTTAAAATTGACCCTTGAAGGATTTAGGGGTGCAACCCCTGCAAATACAAGTTCTCCGATCTTGGGGCTATCCTCGTCGTTACTGGGGTAATTTGGACTAACTAAGACGATGTTGACTGCCAAATATGTTAAAATTGACACCTGAAGGATTTAGGGACTTGTATTAGCAGGGGTGGCACCCTTCAATCCTTTAAGGGTCAATTTTAACATTTTTGGCAGTCAACATTGTCTTAGTTAATCCAAATTACCCCAGTAACGACGTGGATAGCCCCAAGATCGGAGAACTTGTATTTGCCGGGGTGGCACCCCTAAATCCTTTAGGGGTCAATTTTAACATATTTGGCAGTCAACATCGTCTTAGTTAGTCCAAATTACCCCAGTAACGACGAGGATAGCCCCAAGATCGGAGAACTTGTATTTGCAGGGGTTGCACCCCTAAATCCTTCAGGGGTCAATTTTAACATTTTTGGCCGTCAACATCGTCTTAGTTAGTCCAAATTACCCCAGTAACGATGTGGATAGCTCCAAGATCGTAGGACTTGTATTTGCAGGGGTGGCACCCTTAAATCTTTCAGGGGTCATTTTTAACATTTTTGGTGGTCACCATCGTCTTTTTCAGGAAGAGTAACCCCGGTAAATTCGTTGGTTGCATTGAAATTGGAGAACTTTTATTTGCAGGGGTGGCACCCTTAAATCTTTCAGGGGTCATTTTTAACATTTTTTGGTGGTCACCATCGTCTTTTTCAGGAAGAGTAACCCCGGTAAATTCGTTGGTTGCATTGAAATTGGAGAACTTTTATTTGCAGGGGTGGCACCCCTAAATCCTTCAGGGGTCATTTGTTACATTTTTAGTGGTCTTTATAGTCTTGGCAGGGACAAGTTACACCATTAACATCGTTGGTTGCATGAAAATTGGAGAACTCCTAAATCGGTGGTTGAACACCCCCGAAACACCCCTTAAGGGTTAAAAATTAAAATTATACCCCCATATTCAGCTTCTTAATTTTTTTACACTACTATAGGTACTCATTTCCTTACAGCCACCCCGGGGTCTGGGATTTTTTAAAAGTTCCTCTTTGCACCTTCGAAACGCAAACAGTGGCGAATTCAACCCTGTTCTACCCCTCAAATAAGGTCAAAATGGGCCAATTCAGGGTACACGATCATCGAAAATTAAGAGGACAGGGGTTTTTCTCTACACCCGTCAAGTTTCACGACCCTATCTTAATTTAAACCAGTTCAAATAAAATGGTTTTTCGGGTCATAATTCACATGCTTTGTATTGCTGTGCTATACAGACTCCTTGCCGCACTACTTCCCCTCCCTAGCTTTTTACTGCTTGTGCGCCGCACGGATCTTCCGCGCTCAACTCGCTCTGTTCGCATTGTGATAACTCAAGAATGACTTGCAATATTTTTAAACGGTTTTCGGATTCTGAAAGCTCAACTCTTACTTTCCTCTCACAGAAAATTTTAATTCCGTAGGGTGGGCCTTTGCAGAGTAACAGCGATTGTAGCAAACCTTCTTTTAGCCGGGAAGGCCGATGCTGGGCTCGCACATTGGGCTTAGATGACGTCACGCGCGCCGTGCTTGAGACGGGCAGCACGATACACGCTCTACCGCGGCCACGTCAAATTTGTATTTTGTACATCGCAACTAACTTCTTTATCAATATAAATAACAAACTCCAAGTGTTTACACGGGCTTTAAGAAGTAACAGAGTATAGTTTTACCAAAAAATTAATTTTTCTATTATTGGCTTATGTCCATAATATATACAATGCAATCACATGAAGATTTCAGTCGACGCAAAATTAAACTTAAATACATGTTATTCCCATATGGCAATAAAAACTCATTTTTAAGTAAAATGCCCGTTATTTTACTATATAATGAGATAAATAAGTCCTAATTGCTATATATGTTGCTCAACAGAGACTGTGGTACCCCGGCGTGTGCTTCAAGTTCGTCTCCAGACTGCTGGACCACATTGACTCCGTGATGGCTGAACAGCCTAAGAACACGGTCATCGAGTTCCAGTTCCGACCTGAGTTATACGGTCGTAAAATCAAGACATTTAATAAACAAGAACAAGCAGAGAACTTCTTACCTGAGAACTACCTGACGTGGCTCAGGTCATTACCTGAGTTGTATGTGCCTCCTGCTCCTGCAAGGATAATCAGGGGTATTGATGTCACTAAAAACTGGAGAAACCACAAATAAGTCTATGCAATAGACAGCTCCTGTATTCAAGTTCTGTACACTCTAAAAATTGGTGCATTACTTTAGTTACGAATATTAACTTATTTAAGACAATCACTTTTAAGTAATTATGAGTAGCTAAAATAATGCATTTTAGTAAATTATTAAAAATAGCAATTTTAACTTAAGGGTTGTATTCAGATGGCTTGCATCTCAAAATCAGAAAAGAAAACTTCGAAACTTTATGCTGACATTTAAAAGTTAACAGTAACAGCTACCTATGACAACATTTTTAGAACCCGAGACCATCAGATAAGACAGAAAGTATATAATTATTAAAATTAACCAGTTTTGGGGTGTTCGAGTGCGACGTTGAACGTTATTCAAACAGAGCACATGAACTTGAACAGTTCGTGTGTGAGTTCGCTTCGATTTTTTGAGATGTTTCAGTTCGTCTTCGCTGAACACTGTTTTTGACTGTTTGAGTGTTCGAAATTTCGAAAAATAAATGGAGTACTATTAAAATTAAGTTTTAGTTGTTACAAGTTTTAAATTAATTAATAATTAAAACTGAAAAATTGGTGTGGCTGTAAAATAATATGATTTTCAACCATTCCCATTAATTATATTCATAAAAATATGTTTAAATAAAAAAATAAAAAAAATTATATATATATATATACATATATATATATATATATATATATATATATATATATATATATATATATATATATATACATATATATATATATATATATATATATATATATATATATATATATATATATATATATTTAAATAATATATTCGAACACATGAACAGTTCATGTTGTGTTCGAATTTGCATATAATATATGTATACTGTACTATATATATGTATACTGTACGTACATATTATGTATAGATAGTCATATATGTATAATCATTTTCTTATTTTATTTTTATTTAACTTTATATATATATATATATATATATATATATATATATATATATATATATATATATATATATATATATATATATATATATATATATATATATATAATATTATAGATTAAAAATGTTATTATATTTATATAGATTAAACAGCATCATTTTATTTATATATACATTTTATAAATTAATTTTTTATAAAAAATATATATAACGTCTGTTTTTCATTACTTCTTAATTATCAATTCTATTTGTGTGTAAAAAAAATCAGAAGATATAAAAAATATTTCTTTATAAATCAATGTAATTAAAATACTATAACTAACTAACTTGTGTGTATAAACGTGTTATATTTATACTTACTTACTTACTTACTTACTTACTTACTTACTTACTTACTTACTTACTTACTTACTTACTTGTATAATATAATAACTTTTAATTATTGTTTCAAATATAATAAAAAAACAAAAAAACAATTTTTTTGTTGTACTCTTCATGTGTAATTTTTTTGCTTAGAAAAAAATTTTTATAAAGAGGAAAAATGTAATGATTACCCACCTCAATTTTGATATTTTAAAAATTGAATACTAATTATAGTTAATAGGATTACCGATTTGTTATATTAAAAAATCGTTAATGTTACCGATTTTAATGATTTTAAAATCAATAATGATTTGAAGCGACCATAACGATTATTTAATCGATTGAAATCGTTTTATTTTGCAAACCAGTGTACTCTAGCCTTACTTGGTTTCTTAACAATTAACCGGTTTTGAAATGTTTAATGATTATCTACAGCACTATTATTTTCACAGTAATTCAGTGTATTTATACCACTATAATTTTCAAATATATAATGGTAAATATTTAATAATATTACTTGTTTTGGAAAAAAGTTTAAATATTAATATTTATAATTTAAAAACAGTTTAAATTTAGATTAAAAACTTTGGGACTTAAGTTTGAATATTCACATTAATATTGTTCGTAAACCCTGTTCTCTATAGCACCAAAAAATGCGCATTCCATTTTGAGAATAACTATAAATAAGACAACCGTCATTTTTAGGAGCGCAGAGAATAGGGGTTACGAACAGTATATTATTCAGATGTTATCTGTACAGTGGAAAATAACTTCCATATAGTTGCTGTTGTTTTCCCATGTTTGACATTACTAAACTTTAAGGTATTAATTAAGGTTAATTTTATATTTGACGACCGTTCAGTTTGTCCACATATCAGACGATTACCCTATTTACGCTGCTGCCTGATTTTTGATTTTGACCAAAAAGTTCCAAAGAAAGAAATATTCTAGTACTTGTTATTATTGTTATTTTATATTTTATATACAAATCAAATAACATAGAAAATGTGAAAATAAAAGTTTCTTCTCTTGTTTTCTGCGCGCTCGAAGTCCGGAAACCTACTGCACCTTAAAATAAAATTAAGTGTTGCATTTAATTTTAAAAATTCCCAATAGATGGTAGATGGACAAGAATTGGAGTAGAGACCCTTAACAGAGAAGCGACAACCTCATGTTTTAGGCAGACCCGCATTACATTCGTTTTGAAAAACCCGCTAATAGTACCCACACTTTCTAGCATTCTGATTGGCCAGATTCGAGAAATTGTTTGGGTGTCCAATCAGAACGCTAAAAAGTGTGGGTACTTTTAGCGGGTCTTTCAAAACTAATGTAATGCGGGTCTGCCTAAAACATGAGGTTGTCGCTTCTCTGTTAAGGGTCTCTAAATTGGAGTAGAGAACTTTAAAGTTAAAGTTCTCTACTGGCTGACAAGCGGGTAACATTTATGTATTGTATATTTAAAAAAAAAAAAAAAAAAAAAAAAAAAAGATTATATAAAAACTCGCTGATTTCTCGACATTTCAAACCATCTGGCCACCACATCGTAACATAAATTAACAAACTACAGTCAACCGGGGTAAATTTAAACACCTAATTATCTCTGTCTTTGGGACTATAATTTGTAGAAAAATTACCCTATATTTAAATTTGTGTTTTGATCTTAATGCATTATATGTTACAATTTCAAAACAAATGCCTATAAAGTAGCGACAATTGAGTGTTCAAAGTTACCCCAGGTGTTCACAGTCACCCCGGTTGACTCAGGGTTGACTACGCTAAAAGTCTTACTGCGCTGCGATATAGAAAGGGGAATCACCAAGCTACACGACATATTAGACCAAAGTCGTACCCCACCACCACCAGGCAGCCTAGGCAGCAGGACCTGATGACGTCATCACTGCTATATAATGACTTGCTTCGCCTTGACTGCGCACAGACAAAAGACATACGCAGGACGCAACGCATACGTAATTAATTGGTTTTCTTTGCAACTTATAAAATATCCAGTACATCCTAATAAATATCCTAGTATTTTGGACATCTCCAGTGCTTATAGTGATATCGTATATGTATCATTATAATAAGTTATTACCTTATCAAAAGTGAAGCCCACGTTGTAGGAGTATCTTAAACTATATCTACTATACTGACAACAATAAGGTAAGAAATTTTTCTATACAAAAATTTAAGTTTTTTTTTTTTTTTTGTATGTAATTGTGATTTACTATATATATACAATATATAGGGTGTATATGTACATGACGTCATATTTAATGCGCTTGGACGCCATACTGGAGTAATAAATAACATTTCTCAATGCTCGGCATAGGGAAAACTTCGTTTTTAGGTAATTTAATTCTTTAGGAAATCTGTTAATTTTTTTGTTTATTATTATTCATCTCACATACATACTTGAGATAGAGGGTGTATTTGCATGTCGTTCTATTTAATGCGCTTGGACGCCATACTGGAGTAATAATTAACATTGCTCAGTATATAGGACAAACTTCGTGTTTATAGGTACATACATATGTAATTTCTTTAAGAAATCTATTATTTTTTTGTAATTATTTTTCTCATATACATACTTGAGTTATATAGGGTGTATTCGCATGACATCATATGTATTTAATGCGCTTGGTCGCCATACTGAAGTAATGAATAATATTTATTGCTCATGGAGTATGTATAGGACAAACTTTCGTTTTTGGGGGTATTTTCTTTGGGAAATCGGTAATTTATTGTTATTATTTTTCTCACATACTTGAGATATTAACTCAAGGTATTTAAAAACATTAAATAATGCTCTCAAAAATATTGCTTAGAATGAACAAAAGTCTTACAATTCTCCCAATACTAATTCGAGAGGATGCAGAGTGTAATTAACTATGTAAAGTCAACTGTGATTGGCTGGTAGGTTTATAATACGCTCTCTGATTGGTTTAGCGCCCCGGATGCAGCTTTTGGCGGGAAAGACGTTGTTTTTGCATGTATATTATATTTTCCTATGCGGATGAGTGATCCAACATGGCATTGACTTTAGCATGTATGCATACATTGCATACACCTGATACACCCTATATATTTTACATAAAATAATTTTTGAATAATAATTAAAAATAATATCTGTTCTAAATTTTTAATATTTTGTATATTTGCCTATACTGCAATAGTTTTAAAGACTGCTATACTATTTTCTAAAATTATATCTAAGAATATAGACATAAAGTTTACTATTTTTTATTTATTATTTTTTCTTTTCTTGCGAGTGTAAGCCTTCTAATGTTTGCATTTCTATATATTATAATAATATGCCAACGTTTGAGTTTTATGTACGACAATTCAGTTTTTCTTTTTTTAATGCTTCTTACACTGAAAAAATATATTACGTAATTTATGCTGCATTTATGTCATTATAGCATAAATGATGCTAAATTATAGAACAATAATATAAAATATTATTCCGTACAACATAATTATTATGCAATATAGCATAAATTATGCTGTATTGAACAAATTGTAGATAAATGAGCTAGCATAATTATTACGTTTTTTTTCCGTGTACTGTAGCAATGCAACAGTCAACATAAGTGTGTTAGAAAGGCGTGAAACCTCTTTCATTTAAAATTATATTGCAAATAAAGAAAAAAAACTGTTAAGGGCTGACTATATAAGTGTTTGCGGTCACATCTGCTTCTATTTTTACTTAATACGCATGCGCAGTACATTCAAACGGGAGCGGATGTGAGTGAAATTGCTTTATACTGTGCCTCATACATAACAGTTGTTCTTTTATTATACAATGTATATACGCTGATCGGCGGAGAAACTCTCTCTCTCTCTCTCTCTCTCTCTCTCTCTCTCTCTCTCTCTCTCTCTCACTCTCTCACTCTCTCACTCTCTCTCTCTCTCTCACACACACACACACATACACATACACATACACATACGCACACACACAATCACACGCGCACACACACACACACACACACACAGAACACACAGAACACACACGCAAACTTAAACGTTCTTTTATTTTTCTTATTAATTATTATGTGATGATAATTTTAACAAAGATGTGGCTATCTGTAGGCAAATGTAATATAATATATAATTAATTGATATATTTATTATTTAAAATTAATCTTTTAAATACTTAAATAAATGTGCTCAAATGTAATATTAATGTAATTTAATTATCGAAAACTAAATAAACATCTTTATTAACATTATTATAAAAATTACTTAAGTTTTATGTACAAAGAAAATAAAAATTTTAGAATTATTAATTAGTAGCTTGTAATTACTAAAGTAAGTTATTAGTAATATTCATATATATATATATATATATATATATATATATATATATATATATATATATATATATATATATATATATATACATATATATAATATATATATATATATATATATATATATATATATATATATATATATATATATATATATATATATATATATATATATATATATATATGAATAAATACAATTCGATGAACAAACATTTTATCAATTCCTTTATAGAAAAAAGTGGCTTATGAGTCACATGAACCTAAAAATACTAATACTAATAAATACTAAATAAGAAGCAAGTTGATTTTAATTGAAAATACAAAATACTACAAAATGAATTAAATTATAATTTTAAACTAAATGTAAATGAAATAACATGAGCAGAAATAATTATTAAATTATTATTAAATTATTAAATTAAATCAATGAAACTGTAATTTTGGTTTCATCTAAAAGTCTAGTTCTATTTGTAGCACACAGATTTTTTTTTTTTTTTTTTTTTTTGCAATGCTTGACAAAATTGCACTGAATCCGAAGAAATTCAATTAAGAAATACTAGACATATATTTACTTACATAATTTACATAAATTTAAAACATACGGTACGTTTTTTTTTTTTTTTTTTTTTTTTTTCAATTTTTTTTTTTTTTTACAATTATAAATGTAAACATATAAAAAAAACTACATAATTATGCTAGCTCATTGCTAATTTTCAGCACAATTTTTTCAAAATAGCATAATTTATGCTATACATTATAAAACACGTTACATATATAGAATAAATATTATCCTATACAGCAGCATAATTATTTATGTTATTCTAATTTAGCATAAATCATGCTACAATGACATAAATGTAGCATAAATTACGTAATTTATTATTTCGTGTGAGCGGTGTTTGAAAATAACTCGTTAATAATAATAATAAACTTTATTAAGGCGTTGTGAGGGCTTGACAGCCCGATTTTACAAAACCTTGACCAGATATTTAATTTATACAGAGGCTTATTAACAAACGATAATATAATTTTTAAAAGCTACATTGTTACAATAACAAAAAAAATCAGCACAGTTACACCTCACAATAGATTGAACTTATATATTTTGCAACAATTATCGTTAATAATAAATACTAAAAAAAAACATAAATTTCATAATATCATGTGAATATCATGTTAATAGTGTGAGGAGAATATAGGGTGTATCCACATGACGTCATATTTATTGCGCTTGGACGCCATACTGTAGTAGTGAATAACATATTGTTCAGAATAGGACAAACTTCTTTTTAGGACTTTTTTTTTTTTTTTTTTTTTTTTTTTTTTTTTTGAGGAATCGGTTATTTTTTGTTATTGTTATTTTTCTCACATATTTGAGATACTAATTCAAGAAACATATTTACAACATCAATGTTCTAAAAAATATTGCATAGTGTTTTTAAACTGGCAAAATGAGCTATTTTCTTATACATCCCATGTTATTGAGTTATCTAACAATAATTTATTTTAAAATATTCATGATTCTTATTGAATTTATCATTTATATTTAGAAAATTTATTGATTAGGATTTTACCATTAATTTCCCGGTAAAATCAATAAATAAAATTAAAATATTCAATTTAATTTTATAATAAATTTTTAAATTATTCAATAAAATTTCTTTACAAATTATGCGTCTACTTTTTAAAAACATAAAAATTAAATAATATAACATATTGTGTGCTTGAATTTTTTTATTTATTTATTTTAATTGTTTATTTATTTTCTTCTATTGTTTAAAAAAATATTTATTATTATTATTTTTCTTCTCTTCTCTCTCAAACTAAATGTTAAATGTTATTTCTCTTTTATATATAGGGTGTACGCATTCATGTTAAAAGTCATCGCCATATTGGATCACTCAATCTCAATAACATTGGTGGCATAGGAAAATAGCTCATTTTGCCAGTTTAAAACCACTATGCAATATTTTTGAGAGCATTGATGCTGTAAATATGTTAAATTAGTATCTCAAGTATGTGAGAAAATTAAAAATTACCAAAAAATTAACTGATTTCCCAAAGAAAATTACCTACGGCAAAGTTTGCCCTATGCTGAACAATATGTTATTCACTACTCCAGTATGGCCTCCAAGCTTATTAAATATGACGTCATGTGGATACACTCTATTCCTTCAAGTACACAAATGTTTACTGAAATAAAGTAATAAAAATTCTACCCCACCCCCAATGAAATGTGGGACAGATTTTTGTTTTTATGACATCACGCGCACGTGTTATTTTATATCAGATTCTCCTGGATTCTCCTTTCAATCTAATATGCGTGACCTTGGTGACCTCTGCCACAACAAACCAACTCTGCAAAATCTTAACTTCACTCTAGCTAGTGACCAAACTATAACATCAAAACAACATAACACATTTTTCCTTGTTTATTCATCTCTCTACCACTCTACTGAAACATCTTTCTATTGCAATTTTTTTTTTCACTTGTGACCAAACTTTAACATAAAAAACAATATAACAAATTTTTCCTTGTTTCATCTCTCCATTCTTTCTACTACAATTCCCAATGTGTTATTTTAAAGATACAATCCTAATTTTTATTTTTATTAAAATTTTGTTAGTATTAAATTTAATTACGCATTTCATTACGTGCGCAAATTACAAAAAAAGAACAAAATTTTGAAATTAAAAATAATAAAACTTGAAAACATTAACAAAAACACTATATAATTTATTAACTCCATCAATACGCTTCAATATAGCGCATAACCTCTATAATATTGTTACAATTAACTGAACTTAATCTCGGCTCTGACCCCCCGCATAATTATATTAGATTGTGTTTATTATGCGTGTTTAAAAATTATATTTAATAAAGTAAAAAAAAAAAAAGGGTATTTCTTTTTATTTCTCTCACGGTGAGAATAAAAATTACGTTATTTATCATCATCATCGTCATTATCGTCACCATAGCAAAAAGTGATGCTGAATATACATCAACAT
The DNA here is from genome assembly GCA_949318235.1 of Ecdyonurus torrentis. Classification (NCBI taxonomy): domain Eukaryota; kingdom Metazoa; phylum Arthropoda; class Insecta; order Ephemeroptera; family Heptageniidae; genus Ecdyonurus; species Ecdyonurus torrentis. Next base: position 53,491,874 of record OX439128.1, on the reverse strand, counting down.
AAATAATTATGCTGTAAAAGTTTTTATTGCTATGTAACATAGTTATTATGCAGAATAGCATAGGGCATAGATAATGCTGTAATGAACAACTGAAAATGAGCTAGCATAATTATTACGTATTTTTTTCTCTGCTCTGTTCTCTCTCTCTCTCTCTCTCTCTCTCTCTCTCTCTCTCTCTCTCTCTCTCTCTCTCTCTCTCTCTCTCTCTCTCTCTCTCTCTCTGTCTGTTTGTCTGTCTGTCTGTCTGTCTGTCTGTCTGTCTGCCTCTCTCTCTCTCTCTCTCTCTCTCTCTCTCTCTCTCTCTCTCTCTCTCTCCCTCTCTCTCTCTCTCTCCCTCTCTCTCTCTCATATACGCACACACAAACACACAGAGAGACGCATATATAGTACAAAAGCATAATATGACAATTACACATACACACACACACAAACGTTCTTACTCAATAAAGGCCAATTAATTTTTCAAAAATAAATCACAATTTATTTTTTTTTAGATAGAATTTTTTTGTAAGACTTTAGCTGTAAGTATCAATATCATTACTCATTACATTACAATTGATATATTAGTTTTTAGGATTTGTAGAAATAAAGTTTCAATTTTATAGGTATAGTCCTTATATCGTTTTATTACACCCTTAAAATTAGTTATTTTCCATTGCTGACTATTCAGTATCCAAATGACTCAGCGAGTATAAAAATGCTTACATGATTTTTTTTTTTATTATTATTATTTAATATTTTATATTGCCTTCTGTGTAGAAGAAACGCCTCTTACTAAAACAAAATATTAATAAGAATAATAATGTTTTAGAGATTTCATTAAATTTGTATATGTTATAGTAAAAAGCAAAGAATATAATTAAGTTTATTAATAACCATATTTATACATCCGGTACTTGGTTCTATACAATAACATTTTCATATATTAAAATATTTAATTAGTTTTTATGTTCTTGGAAAGCACACACAGAATGCTCTTTCATGCAATTTTTATGCTGTCTGTTTGTTACGATGTATTGGAAGATGTAGAGACGTTTTCTCATATACATAACACACAATAATGAGCTCTATTGCTTGCAGTTGTGATACAAGAGATTTGAGTGCTGTAGCAAGCGGCTGCCGTACGCGGCTACTACTTCTTGTTGCCGCGCTGTGTTGGCTGCGATGTTCATATCCTTATGTTTTGCACGTCATTCTGGTTCTTTATTATTTGTTATATTTGCAATCATCCTAATGCCTTTAAGTTAGAGCTGTAAATGTATTTGTTTCGATCACTTGCTCGGGCTTAAATCTGCGGGTGCTCGTTTTTTTATTTTTATTTTTTTTATGTGCGACCCTCATGGTTTTGAGATTTTAGTTCTAATACGTCGAGCTATCTCAAATTAAGCTCGTGCATGACTCGTTAAAAAAACGAGCTTATGAAAATTAATTGTGCTAAAAATATAATTTTTGTAGAAAGTAAAGAAGAAAAAAAAATGAGTTTTTTCTTTAATAATCTATCATGCAAAATAAGATGGTTGATTCAATATCATTATTATTATTCTACAACTTTTATCCTTTAAGAACAATTTTTTGTATTATTATTATTTATGTATTTATTATTATTAATATTATTATTTTTTTTTTATAATGGAAAACGAGTTTTTTTCTTCATAGGCTCGAAAGCTGGCTTTCAAATTGTGACTCAAATATCGAGCTTTATTGGCTCATTTTTCGAGTTTAGCTTGATTTCAGCTGAACGTGGGGTTCACGTCAAAGAGAGCTAAATAATTTTGTATATTTTCTCTAAAAGTCAATTCGCACACATTGCATCACGTTGTGTGTGATTTGGTAATTTACTTTTCTTATTTGTAGATGTACTTTCGTGAAGGCGCACACTTGTGCAATTGGAAGTAATATAATATATAAACACTCGTACAAAAATAACTACGCATAATAATGAAGGCGCCTGTTAGTTTAAAATAGTTCCTAAAATTTTCTATTGTCATAAAACACGTGAAAATATCTTTATAGCATTTCTCATTTAGCTCCAGAATCTGTAATATATAGTTGTCTTAAAAATCACGGGGGGGGGGGGGGGGGGGGGGGGGGTGGAGAGAGAGTAAAAAAAAAATCCCCATAACCCATAATTGTATTGTTAAATTATGGGACCCTTACCTAAAAAAAAAAAAAAAAAATATATATAACAATAATAATAATAAATAATTGACTTTTTTTACCCGCGATCTGTAATGCAACTATATGTTTTATTTATGACATAAATGTTGCCATTTTTTTAATTATAAGCTGAAAATCCTATAACTATACTGTAAATGTTATATAGTATAATCAGTGCGTATAATTATATACATTATGTTGCTACATTAAACTAGCATATTCATCACACATTTTTGTACTTGCGGACATGAACACATCAGCTGTAATTATTATCGTAATTAAATTACATCTTTATTGGCTAGTAAAGAAACTAATGTTTTGAGGCCGACTATTACCGATTTTGTTAATATCCGCTTCCGTTTTGATGTTCTGCGCATGCGCAGTAAGTGAAAACGGAAGCGCATGTGACCGAAATTGCTTATAGTCGGCTTCAAAACAGTTCTTTTATCAGTCTAAAGTCAGCCTCAAAACAGTTGCTCCCTTATTATAGTAAATAGCTGATGCACATACGAAATGTTTGTTCTCGCTTGCAGTGCGCTAACTAACAATGCTGCCAGCACGAGATGCTAAAGAGCTCGCCGAGCTGTCAGTTGACTCACCGCAGTGTCGTCCTCACGACTCCCGCTTTGCTGTGACCGAGGTGTGCGGAGTATTTGGTCGTGACTTAAAGGGAGAATATCGTGACGACGCAGGCATCATCAAGTACCTTCACATGCCACCTTCACTTCAGGTACACTTTGACCTGACCCTGAGACATAAACTTGACGAGGAGAGGGACAGTGGCTGTAACCAAAACCACTTTTTGCAATGGATCATGAAAAATAGCAAGGATAGCAGGGGAAATCCGTGTCCGTGAGTATATACCTACTTTACCTTACATACCCTGCCTGCCTGCCTGCCTGCCTGCCTGCCTGCCTGCCTGCCTGCCTGCCTGCCTGCCTGCCTGCCTGCCTGCCTGCCTGCCTGCCTGCCTGCCTGCCTGCCTGCCTGCCTGCCTGCCTGCCTGCCTGCCTGCCTGCCTGCCTGCCTGCCTGCCTGCCTGCCTGCCTGCCTGCCTGCCTGCCTGCCTGCCTGCCTGCCTGCCTGCCTGCCTGCCTGCCTGCCTGCCTGCCTGCCTGCCTGCCTGCCTGCCTGCCTGCCTGCCTGCCTGCCTGCCTGCCTGCCTGCCTGCCTGCCTGCCTGCCTGCCTGCCTGCCTGCCTGCCTGCCTGCCTGCCTGCCTGCCTGCCTGCCTGCCTGCCTGCCTGCCTGCCTGCCTGCCTGCCTGCCTGCCTGCCTGCCTGCCTGCCTGCCTGCCTGCCTGCCTGCCTGCCTGCCTGCCTGCCTGCCTGCTTATTTACCTACCTATATATACCTATCAACCTAATACCTGATATTACCTGGCTTACAGACCCAGAGAAAAGTTCGTGTGTGGGAGGTCAATGTTCAACAAACTCCTCGTCACTCCCTATGCCACGAAAGTGGAGGACGGCTGGTTCATGCGTGCAGTCAAACTTCGCGGTACAATTTACCTGCAGGTAGAGTCCGAGGACTCGGTGGTAGCTGAACAAAAGGCCTTGCAGGAGATCTTGGCTAAGAAAGGAGTGGCAGGTGAGTGGCCAAAGAGTCGTATTTAGTTTATTGCCGTCAGAAAATTACAGCAAAAGTCGACAATTATTTTTATGACTACCTACGTAAAATTAAATAATATTCTGAGTTAAGTTTTTTTTTTTTTTTTTTTTTTTTTTTTTTTGAACGTGTATGTTGCAGATGTTGAGGAGAAAGCAAAGTCGTCAAGCAAGGAGCTGACAGATGCAGAGATGGACCAGCTGGCAGAGCGTATCAAACAGTTGTTGTGTACCTACGGTAACAGAGCTATGTACACTCGATATGGTGGCAAGTTTGAGCAGTATCTCACCTCAAGTAAGTCATAAGATATATCAGACATAAGTCGTAACATAAGCTATAAGTCGTCATAAGTCATAAGATATATCAGACATAAGTCGTAACATAAGCTATAAGTCGTCATAAGTCATAAGATATATCAGACATAAGTCGTAACATAAGCTATAAGTCGTCATAAGTCATAAGATATATCAGACATAAGTCGTAACATAAGCTATAAGTCGTCATAAGTTATAAGATATATCAGACATAAGTCGTAAGCTATAAGTCATCATAAGTCATAAGATATATCAGACATAAGTCGTAACATAAGCTATAAGTCGTCATAAGTCATAAGATATATCAGACATAAGTCGTAACATAAGCTATAAGTCGTCATAAGTTATAAGATATATCAGACATAAGTCGTAACATAAGCTATAAGTCGTCATAAGTTATAAGATATATCAGACATAAGTCGTAACATAAGCTATAAGTCGTCATAAGTTATAAGATATATCAGACATAAGTCGTAACATAAGCTATAAGTCGTCATAAGTCATAAGATATATCAGACATAAGTCGTAAGCTATAAGTCATCATAAGTCATAAGATATATCAGACATAAGTCGTAACATAAGCTATAAGTCATCATAAGTCATAAGTCATAAGATATATCAGACATAAGTCGTAAGCTATAAGTCATCATAAGATATAAGACATTCTCGAATACAGACAAAAGGCCCGCGGACAAAAGGCCCTACGACAAAAGACCAGGGCCTTTTGTCCGCGGACCTTCCGACAGACATTCGTAGCAAATGATAAAGTTGACACACCCTAAATATGTTTTCTGGTCCCAATAACGATGACAATGTCTTCTTCTTACGTTGCAGACAGTCCCAGTGAAGCCCCCAACCCCAAGGCACCCCTGCGCAGTTACGACGACTTCTCGACCCCGGTGCGCGCACGTCTGGGTGACATGACGCTGATATACGCGGGAGAGATGGACTGCATGATGATCAAAGACAATCAGGACCTCAGTGATCTGACCTCGGCGGAGTTTGTCGAGCTGAAGACCGTCAGAGAGGGGTTCAACCCGAGGTCACATAAGAGGTAGGTATTATATTAAACATGGAACATCTTCAACAAAAAAAAAAACATGTTTAATATCAATTTTGATTTGCCTGGAGTCATTGATAGCTATAATGCAGACGCACACACACAGTGTACAATATATAATGACATATTACTCAGGTACCGACTGCTGAAATGTTGGTCTCAATGCGTGCTGGCAAACTGCAAGTGGATTCTGCTTGGACATCGAAATGACACAGCAGGCGTCGTGAGGCGACTGGAGAAGATCATCGTCGACCAAATACCTCACAACGTCGATGTAAGTATAAACCTACTAATAATAATTATAAATTAATTAAAATACCTAAATTTCAGCCTCTTTTATTCATTATGCAAAATAATTAATGGTAAATTACTTAGTAAATGTGTTGCATTATTAAAGCCAGAGGAATCTTAATTTAAATTGTCACCCACAAAAATCACCCATTTCAAATGCCACTCTCTTGTTAATTCAACGATTATTTAAGAAATATCGAACGTTAATAATAACATAATGTTACAGGTATAGCAATGTAAATCACAATTACATATAAATATATTTTATTTTTGTTCCATAGAAAAAAAATAATTTATAAATTTATTCTTTATTTGTTCATTCATTCAATTGTTCATTTCTTTTTATATCTTATATTTTCTCTTCAGTTCCCGACTTTTTTAAAAATTAGTTCAGTGTCGTAAATTTTAACGATGTTTTGTGCGGCTCTTAAAATGACAAAAATAAACTTCTTTTGTCAAAAAAGGTTTTCTTGCTTTTGCGGACCCGTTACCCGCTTTAGAATTCTCAAAATCGCGTAAATTTAGTGTTGTTTTCTGGTCCAATTTTTGTATTATTAGCTCTTTTGTCTTATTTTTTATTGAATTATCTGATGTATGTCCTCTGTATTGTATACTACTGGGACTTCTATTTTTATAGAGTTATTATAGTTAGCGAGGATAGGGTAGCGCTGTAATTCTATTTCTTAATAAGTTTGTTCCTCAACAGAGCCTGTGGGACCCCAGCGTGTGTTTCAAGTTTGCCTCCAGCGTGCTGCGCCACATTGACTCCGTGTTGGACGGACAGCCTGAGAACACGGTCATCCACTTCCAGTTCCGACCTGGCACATATGGTCGTAAAGTCAAGACATTTAAACAAACAAAAGCAGAAAACTTCTTACCTGAGAACTACCTGACTTGGCTGAAGTCTTTACCTGAGCCCTAGGTTCCACCTGCCAGTCAGGAGAATACAAGATACTATACATACAAGATAGCGACACCAACTGGCTCCATGATAATTTTAGCGGCATTGTGATTGGTCTATTTTTTATCACGTGACCTTCAACTCGGGCTCTGATTGGCTTAGACGCTCATTTTAAATTTTGCGGTGGTCCAAATTGGCCGAGCCTGTCCTTATCTTGTATGTTGTGTCTTGGAGAATCAGGAGAAGTGACGTCAGCAACCCCAGGAAGCAAGGAGAAGCTAGGAAAAACGAGGCTGTAAGCCTTTCTTTCTCCTGAGCTTCAATGTTTTTGCCGTATCTTAAAAAAGTTCCCTTGTTGTTTGTAGTTCAAATTTCGACCACCACAATCATAAACAAAGAAATTTTATATTTGAGGGCGCCACCAACGTGAGTAACTTTTATTTCCCTACTATATAGTGGTGCCACATTTCATTTACTGCATTTTTGTGGTGATAATTTGAACTATAATTTTTGAGAAAGACTTATTCTTTTAGGAACACTGTTTAAGCACATTTTTAGAAATTGTATAACTATATAGTATCGATCTTTCCGCGTCAAGATGAAGCTTCTACACTGTACAAATTTCCAATGAATGAACGATCTACACTTTACAAAGTCACGGCTACCTGAAGCTTCTGTTATATAAAACAGTTAGGTGCAAGCTCCAGGTAGCCGCAAATTTGTAAAGTGTAAATCGTTCATTCTTCGGAAATTTTTAAAGTGTAGGAGCTTCATCTTGACGCGAGAAGATCAATATGGATTCTGTTCAAGTCATCATTTAACTATATTTATAATATTGCAGTAATGAATTCAGAAATATAAAATAAAGGTCACGTCCCCAAAAATCCTGTGACGTCATTTTCCATTACTCGTTTGATTGAATTTGCAGTGGAGCTCGATCTTCTGCAAATATTAGCTAGCGAATTTTAAATTTTACGCCAATTTCGGAATTCACGCGTTAAAATTTGCAGACAACAATCAAACTCCGGTGCAAATTAAAATAAAAAAAAAAAAATGGAAAATGACCTCACAAACTTTTGGGGCATGCGGGCTTCATTTTTTTACTCATGAATTAATTACTGCCATGTAATTAATATATACATATAAATATTTAATTAATAGAATCTACTACACTTGTCTCAAAAAGCCTGTGTTACCTGCAGTTTGATCTTTTACGGCAACTAACCCCCCACTCCCCTGATATGCACGCGAGAAAACTGGCGATAGCGGTAAAACCATAAATCCCCTAAGATAATTTTTTGAGTCGAGTATAGTTCTACTCTTTCTAAAAATGTGCTCAAATACTGTCCTAAAAAAATAATAAGTCTTCCTCATTAGGGATCATTTTATTTTTTGTTTTCTTCTAGCAAGTGCTGTTTATTTTGCATGTTTATCCGTAGTCTGTAGGCACTTAGCAGCTTTGTATCCAGCTTTAGAAAATAGGAAAGACTAAACAAGAAAATTTATAGTGTAATTTTAATTCATGTTCTTAAAAAAAAAAAAAAAAAATGAATTGATTGCTAGGTGAATTTCTAATTTGTGATGTTATTAATATTTTTAATTATTATTAAAAACCAAAAAATGACGTCACGGGTGACAATTTATGCATGTGGACATAGAAAAAATAACGACTATGACGTCATTTCACAACTTTCAAAAATACTCAAAATGAACTAAAAAATTAGAAAGTTGCATATTTTTTTTTATTAAATGATTCAGGACAATATCTTTTTTTAGAATATGAAATAATAATTACGAAAATTAGTTTTTGTCAGTAGGTATAGCTTGAAAACGCATTTTTTAAATTTTTTGTAATTGTAATTTTATCTGCATTAACCAGTAAGCAGTCATGTAGTCACTTAGCATGACTATAATTTTAATTGAACTATTTATAGAATATAGATTGCCAACATCATAGTTAAAGATAAACAAAAATATATAGCAATTTGTATTATTTTAGTTTTTAATAATCAATTTTATTTTATTTTGTGTGTAAAAAAAAAAAAAAAAAAAATCTATATAAACAATAAAAAAAAATAAACATAAGTAAAATACTAACTATAGGTATTTACAGTATAATTATATAATATAGGCAGTAAAATATCGCTAAAATTTTCAAAACAGGTTAATTGTCAATAAATCTTAATGATGAGATTAAACCAGTTTTCAAAATAAAGCAATTTTAATCATTACAATAATCGTGAAAATCGTTTCAAATCTGAATCGGTTATAAAATCACGAAATTCGTTAGCTTTTTATTTACGATTATTAAAAAAAAAAAAAAAAAAAAAAAAGGATCTTATAAACGATTTTAATTAAATAGATTCTAATTAGTAATTAAGTTTTAATAATAAATAGATTAGTTCAATCATTTTCAAAAAGAAGTTTTAAAAATTTAAATAAGTAAATTTTAAGTAATTTTATAAATATATTATGTATGTCTCTTTAAATAATATTTTTAAAAATTACATAAAAATATTTTATAATTAAATTTATTTGCAATGCTGCATATTTATTAAAGAAAAACCGATTTTTGTGTATAAATCTTAGAAAATGATTTTTTATCGTCACTATAAAATAATTTAAAACACAAAAATTCAAGAGAACCAAAATTTTGGTATTCCATATGATAACATAAATATTACGTAATTTTCCATGTAATTGTACATATTATATTCTTTCGTTATTGCTCAGCTGTTTTCTGTGGTTGCAGGGACATTTTTATTAAATAGAAATAACTTTGTCGTAATATTAAAGATTAAGTTATGTGTTTACAAGATGGCTTATTCAATGTTAAAAAATGAGATGAGCTGTTCATTGACTCACATATGATGATTGATGACCCAAAACCCTTGCGTAGTCGCACAAACATGCACTCATTCTGCGAGATATGCAACCACTAAAACTTTGTCTATAGTAAAGCCGTAATACGACGTAAAAGATATGGGAAGGGTTGCGTGTCTCGCACGATGATCATGAGTTTGCGGGGCTACGGGAGGGCTTTGGGTCATGATATGTGAGTTGAGTTAATGAACAGTTCTTCTCATTATCTAACATTGAAAGGAAGCCGTTCCCCATTGTAACCACTGAACCTATATAATCTTTAAACAAAATGCATGATTTTTTTTTTTTTTTTAGTAGGAATTTTGAATAGTTAAAAATATATAGTATATATATATATATATATATATATATATATATATATATATATATATATATATATATATATATATGTTGGCAACCATTGCCGAATTCGCTCATTGGCCGAAATAGGTGACCACGTCGCAGCGTGGCAATGCAATTTTGCCAAGATCCGAAATTTAGCACTTGTGCATCGTAATGTTGACCATAGAAATTTCTTCTTTTTTTTTTTTGTCAAATTTAATAAGAAATCATTTTTATAAATTTATAAATATTTTAATTAACTGAAAACCATAATATAAAATGATGTGTTATAATAATAAAAAAATATATGATATTATTCATACTTATACCGAATATCGTAACCTGGTTATTAAACATTTTGATCACGCTGCAGCGTGGCAATTATCAAAAACCACTCCACGAACTGGCTAAAATGTATTTGCCCAAAATTTGGCATTTGTTAAAAACCACTCCGCAACGTGGTCAAAATTACGATGCATTTCGGATCTTGGCAAAAATGCATTGCCACGCCGCGACGTGGTCACTTATTTCGGCCAATGAGCGAATTCGGCAATGGTTGCCAACATATAATATATAGTATAGTATATATATAGTATATAGTATAGTAAAAATATATTTTATTAAATAAACAAATTGTATCACAATAATTATTTTTCAATGATAATTATAATATTTTATCTGTATTCTCAAAATACATTTTATACCAATAAATTTAGTGTTTTATTTTATTATCCGTATTATCTTATGTTATTTGTTTGTGATTCGAGGTACGAAACAAATGAAGATCACTTACTTGTTCTTGTAAATGCAGTTTGAATAGGATTGCTTTTTTATTTATTTATTTATTTTTACAAGAATATGAGAAAATTTCGTTCAGATGAAATAAACTCGTTATGTTAAAAATTAGGATATATAATGTTTCCTCTATGCTGGACAATGCATTAGGCACCACTAACATGGCGACAAAGCGCAAGGATGTGCAAGGGGTATATTTAGACTTTATATATATATATATATTTATATATCAGTGTTGTAGTCCTAAAACAATGCCAGGTGAGACGCTCTTATATGGATCCAGAACATAATCTGGGGGGCAAGGGGGCGCAGCCCCCTTTTAGCCCGCCGCAGGTGCGAATTTTTTTAATGCCACGCCCATTTTTTAGAAAAATAATACAAAAATTACGTAATATAGTTAAAATTTATACTGACCAAATTTTTATTGATAACGCATCAAAATAGACACAAAAGCTACGATTTAAATTTTTTTTTTTCAATACAAAGAGTCATTTTTATTTTTATAACTGCCCACTCGATGATGTTGGGTGGCTATTGCGTGCTACGTGCTCATACTGAAGCCAAGATGCACGCACCCTGTCACTACCCAAAATTTCGTGACTATTTTGCTAGGAGGCGAGTTGATGGCTATTTAGGCTTTTGGCCCTGACGGCCTCCATCGGATTGACGTCCACTCCTGGACGCGGTGGAACACTTTTCCGCGAGCTCATTGGAGCCGGATGCCCATAGTTACCAAGGCACTCAAGGGCGGGGTGGTTATTGGCCTCCCAAGCCCATGTCTCGGCCGCCTCACGTCCAAAAACGAGAGCTAGGCAAAGGGGTTTTAAACGACAAGGCCCACCCCACACCTATATAGGTCCTCTCCTGAGCGGTGACGGACGCGACCCCGGGCCCTGGAACCGTACGATTCAGGGTCGGATGCCCAATAATTATTATTAGATACGTGAATTATATTTTTGGGCACTGAATATTCATACATTGAGGATTGAGGTTATGTTAATATTAAATCTATATTAAAAATGTAGTTAAGAACGTTATGTATGTTTCTTTTTCCAATGAAAAAGAAAAAAAAAGTATAAATTATGACATATATTATAACCTTTCAAGATTGACACGCAGCAATATATTTTTATTGTGCGTTGAATATTGCTTTGTATGAACTATTTAAATGCCTAAGAAAAATCCCAAAATCTAAGAACAGTACATCAAATTAATAATTTTAACTTGATTACATATCTCCAGTTAAGCTCCTATGAGAACACAAACCTCCTGTACTTTTTTTACGGATAGTAAACGGCCACCAGGATTGTTGTATTTTTTCAACTTTACGTCGTAATATCACTACAGTACGACTTTGGAAAATAATTAAGACCAACACTCTCGTGATGTGCACATATCGGACAGTAAATTTGTAAAGTTTCAAATTTTTACTGCTCATGATAACTTCGCTAATAATTAATTAGTCATAAGAAACACCGATTTGGCACTTCATTTTTTTTTTAATCGTGGACTTTACAGGTGAGTTATCTATATAACCAATAGTGACAAAAATTCCTTACTTGAAGAACAGAGTAAACAAATGTTACTTGTAAATGTAACAATGTTAAAATAATTCGCAAACCACTCCTTTCCACCCCTTTTGCAAATAAATGGCAAAAAGCGTAAACTTGGATTTGCTTAAGTTATAAAGATGAAAATTAGTTTCAGGGTAGACAGTATAGTCTAAGTAAAAGAACTCAAATAAAAAATGTATGAATTTTTGATTTTTTAAGAAGATTTGAATTTTTTTATAGATTTCGTGTGTTGCAGGTTGCCTACATTCAGGTCTCCCGGGTTAAAAAAAATTGCAACGTTGCTAAAAATAAAAAATATCCCACATTTGTTATTTGAGTTGTTTTACTTAGGCTACTGTCTATACCCTGAAACTAATTTTTATCTTTATAACTTCAGCGAATCCAAGTTTACGCTTTTTGCCATTTATTTGCAAAGGTGGTGGAAAGGAGTGATTTGCGAATTATTTTAACAATGTTACATTTACAAGTAACATTTGTTTACTCTGTTCATCAAGTAAGGAATTTTTGTCACTTTTGGTTTTATAGATAACTCACCTGTAAAGTCCACGATTAAAAAAAATGAAGTGCCAAATCGGTGTTTCTTATGACTAATTAATTATTAGCAAAGTTATCATGAGCAGTAAAAATTTGAAAATTTACACATTTACTGTCCGATATGTGCACATCACGAGAGTGTCGTTGGTCTTAATTTTTTTCCAAAGTCGTAATGTGGTGATATTACGACGTAAAGTTGAAAAATACATCAATCCTGGTGGCCGTTTACTACCCGTAAAAGTCGATGTATACTTGTATAGTGTATCTTGGATAAGTATAGGTATGTATATGTATATACTATACATACACCAGTGTATAGGGTGTATGCGGATGACGTCATATTTATTGCGCTTTGAGGCCATACTGGAGTAGTGCATAACATTGCTCAGCATAGGACAAACTTCATTTAAGCCAATTTTCTTTGGGAAATCGTTTAATTTTTTGTTATCGCTATTTTTCTCACATACTTGAGATACTAATTCAACATATTTACAACATCAATGCTCTCAAAAATATTGCATATAGTGTTTTTAAACTGGCAAAATGATTTTTTTCCCTATGTCACCCATGTTATTGAGTTATCCAACATGGCGTCGACTTTAACATGAATGCATAGACCCTATACTTTAGAACTCTATAGCACGATCTGCAAAGCTTATTTTAAATTATCTTGGCAGATGGCACAAGCTGCAAATAAAGTTTAAAGAACCTTAAAAGAGAAGTGACATCCCCTGTATATTTTATAGGCAGACCTGCATATATGCAATACAGTATAAGCCTTTACATCACTTTATTTCAACCAATAACAGCCCAGAACAGGCCATTCTGAGGCACCAATCAGAGATCACGTAAGCACACTTTTTGGCGGCTTCGTTGTACGTGCATTGGTGCATCAGAACGGCCTGTTCTTGTCTGCTATTGTTTGAAATAAAGTATAATGTATTATGTTACGTTATGCGGTTTGCCTAAAACATAGGGATGTCACTTCTTAGGTAAAGTTCTCTAAAAAAAAATATTAGCTGCGAGACTACGATATAGTAAGAGGGGAATCACCAAGTAAAGTCTCGAAGTTCTAACAATATATGATCGTAAGATCGACTTTTTAAACAATCGACTAAAATGGCGTACTAAGTTGTATTGTACAAATAATCGATTGATCAATTTTCATATGACCTTGAAGCATTCTTAGTTTCTCCGGACTATAGGAGGCTAGATACCTACTGACGTCGTCACTGTTGTGCGTCTACATGGGTGGTCTCGATCAGACAAAAGACAAACGTTATGCGCACAGTATAATTAAGTAGGTCACTACATATGTATACCCAGTGCTTCTAATTAATTAATATCACCGTATCATTAATAAGTATTTTAACTTATTTCAAATATCTAATAAGTGCCATATATTGCACCAAGCTGAAGCTCTACTGATATTATTTACATTAAACGCAATGAAAAGGTGAAAATTATTTTTATATATTAAAATTTCAATATCTTCTCGCGTCAAGATGAAGCTTGGTATGTAGTGTTGGTGCACTTTTGCAGATTTCTAAAACAAATATATGAACGATCTACACTTTACAAATTTGCGACTATCTAGAGATTTCACACCTGTTTTATATAGCAGAAGCTTCAGATAGCTGCGATTTTGTAAAGTGTATATATTATCTTATTTCATTCTTTGGAAATTTTGTAAAAAGGAAAGAAGCTTATTTAGATGTGGTTTTTAATGTTTTGCATTTATTTCATGATTATTTACTACAGAGAATGCTTTTACAATTTTATTAAATCTCTAAGTTTACTTTTTGTTAACGAGCAATAGTTATAAAAACTATAAAATTAAATCATATAATAATTATTAAATTTCTACAATTATTTTAGTATAAATTAATAATAATAATTAACGTATTTTTATATTGGGTGAAATCAGGCGTACAACCTCTCAATTAACCCAACTGTTTAACAGTCAGTTACACAAGGCAAATAATTAATACCTATATGACAGGCAGGTACTTACATGAACCTGTATTTTGCAATAGGTACACTTGAATTTGGAACAAGTAGTTATAAAACTACAATACTACTTAATCTAAGTGAGCCACACGCACCTTTATTGTAGCATATAGGGTGTGTATACGCATGACGTCAGTCTGAGTGCTTTTCGATGCTCTTCTTGAGCAATGAATAACATTGCTCAGCATAGGACAAACGTAGTTTTGGGCTATTTTCTTTAAAAATTTAGCTATTTTTTGGTCATTATTATTTTTCTTGCATACTTGAAGTGCTATAATTCAACCTGTTAACAGCATCAATGATTTCCAAAAAAATTGCGAAGTATTTTTAAACTGGCAAAATGTGACATTTTCCTATATACCGCCGGCCCATGTTATTTAGTGCTCACTTATGACGTCGACTTTAACATGAATGAAACCATCCTATTGCACCTGCATTAGGTATTATTGTGTAGTATATTAATATACCTGTGTTCATTACATTACTGTGTTCATTACTGCACCTATTACATTGTTAGTATTAATTTTTTGCGTACAATATGTTACAAATAATATAATATATATTAATAATGTAAAGACCGGTTGCACTCATATTTAAGAGACGCCATTTTGTTGGTCAGGAATACATAGACCAGCATTGGAAAGACGTCGTTTTTTTTTTTTTTTTTTTTTTTTTTTTTTTTTTTTTTAACAGCAAAAAAAAAAAGCCTCAAAGCTCAATCAAAGCCTTGATCTAGTTCCTAATAAGCTTGAAGAATATGAGAAAAATTTGCTCAGTTCAAATAAACTCTTTTTTTTTTTTTTTTTTTCTTTTTTGAAAAATTAGTAGAAATGATGTTTCTCTCCCTCCTCTATGCTGGAAAATGCATCAGCACCACAAACATGGCGTCAAAGCGCAAGGATGTGCAAGGGGTCTATAACGTGTAGTGTTTCAGAACCGTGATTTGGTTTTATTTAATATGATCGGTTATGCGCATTGTTAAAAAAATTTAATTTCAATATATTTTCATTCATGTTTTTTGTTTTCAAATATTATTGTTTTTAATATCATTTTTTTGGCCTTTTTAAGTAGTTATAGCATAGCCCGTAAAGAAAGCGTAATTAAATTTTATTTTTTCAAATCTTTAATTAAATAAAAATTGAATAGTATCATTATAAATAGCAGAGCATAATATACAGATCGAGTTTCAGTAAAAATAGAGTGGGAGAGAGATTATTACCTAGGAAAATGTATTAATTATATTGTTTTGATGCTATCAGTTTGGTCACATGAATTGAGTTGCAAAAGTTTTTGATATAAATAGTTTGTTGGTATGGCAGAGGTCACCGCAAGGTCACGCGCATTAGATCGAAAGGAGAATCTATGATTAAATAGCACGTGCGCGTGATGCCATTATAAGACAAATATAAGTACAAATCAATGGCTTTCAAAATTAAATGCAACAGAATTTCGAGAACAAAATGCGATGTAGAGAAAAGGGGAATAACCAAGGCATTAGCCCAGAAGGGTAATAGTACACGTATGCGTAGTATTTTGCGTCTCATGATGAAATCGTGGTTGAAGGGTCACGTTGCTCTCCTTTTCTCGGATTGAGTGGGAGGCGGACGTGACCATATATACTATAGGCGGACGTGACCAATCGTTCCAATCTGCCTCTCAACTCCCGGGTTAAAGGCCTTCTTTTTTAAAGAGCTTGGGGAACCGAACCGTCTGCGTAGATGTCGCCACCAGTACAATTTATCCCAAGATACAAGAAAGCGACGCCAACTGGTTTCATGTTAATTTTAGCGGCATTGTGATTGGTCTATTTTGATGAAAATACCTTCAACTCGGGTGCTGATTGGCTTAGACGCTTATTTTGAATTTCACGGTGGCCCAAATTAGTCGACCGTGTCCTTACCTTGTAAGTAGTATCTTGTTTATCCTGCAGATTATGCAACTTGTTCAACTTGTGAAGTGAAAAAGTTGCCTACTTTGCAGGATACTTATTATACTTATTATTTAAAGCTATAAATTTGTAACTTTCATTAATAAATGGTTGTAATCAGGTACATATAATTATATTTAGTTATAGGTTCATAGAGGAATCAAGAATTACTTAATTCTATTCAAAAAAAATCTTGTTTTGTGGACCCCTACCTACTCTAGAATGCTCAAAATAGCGTTTAAAAATCGCGTAAATTCAATTCAGGGGCAATTTCTGGTGCAATCTTTGTATTTTTGAGCAACTTTTTTCTATTATATATTCAATAAAATCTTCATAAATCATAATATTCTAGGTAACTTGTTTTCTTAGAATTTAAAGAATTTGAACACGCGATAAAAAATACATTTTTTTTTGTTGGTATGACCCCACCGCCTCCCCCAAATAATCGCTCTGTTAATTGATTAATTATTGTATAAAATACAGTGAGAGACCAAAAGCTGACATCACCGCATCAAAATGCCTTTATCGAGCTTCATCAATTATGTCCGTGTAAATCCTCTTCAGTCCGCGAATTTTTTAAAAATTATTTCGGTGTCGTTAATTTTAACGACGTTTTTGTGCGCGGCTCTCAGAATAAAAAAATATGTCTCTTTTGTCAAAAATATTTTCTCGTTTTAAGGACCCCCTACTGTAGAATGCTTAAAATAACGTTAAAAATCGCGTAAATTCAGGGGCGTTTTCTGGTCCAATTTTTATATTTTTATCTCGACTTCTTCGATTTTTTTTCGAATTTTGTTCTATTTTTTATTGATTTATCTGATGTCCCCGTTATTGTATACTAGGACTGAAGAGGATAATTGTTAGTCAACAATGCGTCTCTATTGCGTCAAAATGGATTAATTAAAAATATCACAAGCATATCAAACGTTCCATCTACATAAGTTTTACTGTGTCAGATAGAAAGTTTAGTGCGTTCGTGATAACTTCACTTGATACATTTTGACGAGAAAGAGACGAATGGATTTTTTTTTAATAGTGATCTTCTTGTTATTAAACCTCCGGAACACGTGATAACGCACTGAGAGAGCAAAAGCCATTCAGAACATACGTACGTCACAGAGCTACACAACTCGCTCTCACGCTAGTTTGACGCGAGCGTGAGTTACTCTTATTTTTGCTGTAGCTACTTCACGTATATTTTACTTATTTAAAATGTTTTTATATGGCTACATACGGTACTAAAATAATTTATGCAAAGATAAGAGTAACTCCATAAGTTATATGCTGTTATGCATAAATGTTATTATGCGTTATTACTACATGTTTATTTGTGTACGTGTGTACAGTAGATAATAAATAGCATAAGTAACTATACAGTAAATAGGATGTAATTATACCAACTCACTCACATCGGCAACCTAATGCATATGCAGTGCAATACTAACGATGAACTGTTCTGTCTCGGCATGCAGTACGATAGCCATGACGTCAGCACGTAATGGTGAAGAGCTCGCCGAGCTGTGTGTTGACTTACCGCAGTGTCGTCCTCACGACGCCTGCTTTGCTGTGACCGAGGTATGCGGGGTATTTGGTCGTGATTTAGAGGGAAAATATCGTGACGACACAGGTATCATCAAGTACCTTCACATCCCACCTTCACCTCAGGTTAACTATGACCTGACCCTGAGACATGAACTTGACGAGGAGAGGAGCACCGGCTTGTACCACGCCCACCTTCTGCAATGGATCATGAAAAATAGCAAGGATAGCGTGGGAAATCCGTGTCCGTGAGTATATATCTATTTTACCTTATACATATATTGCCTGCCTGCCTACCTGCCTGCCTGCCTGCCTGCCTGCCTGCCTGCCTGCCTGCCTGCCTGCCTGCCTGCCTGCCTGCCTGCCTGCCTGCCTGCCTGCCTGCCTGCCTGCCTGCCTGCCTGCCTGCCTGCCTGCCTGCCTGCCTGCCTGCCTGCCTGCCTGCCTGCCTGCCTGCCTGCCTGCCTGCCTGCCTGCCTGCCTGCCTGCCTGCCTGCCTGCCTGCCTGCCTGCCTGCCTGCCTGCCTGCCTGCCTGCCTGCCTGCCTGCCTGCCTGCCTGCCTGCCTGCCTGCCTGCCTGCCTGCCTGCCTAGTTATTTACTTATAATAATACCTGATATTACCTGGCTTACAGACCCAGAGAAAGATTCGTAGTTGGAAGGACAATGTTCAACAAACTTCTCGTCACTCCCTATGCCACGAATGCGGAAGGCTGGTTCATGCGTGCAGTCAAACTTCGTGACACAATTTACTTGGAGGTCGATTCCGAGACCTCGGTTGTGGCTGAACAAGAGGCCTTGCAGGAGATCTTGACCAAGAAGCTGCAGAGCTCGAATAATGGAGAGACAGGTTAGTGTAGCAGTGTAGCCAGTAACAGTAACAAAGTTACAAAGTGTAGCCGGTAACAGTAACAAAGTTACAAAGTGTAGCCAGTAACAGTTACAAAGGTACTACAAAGTGTAGCAGTGTAGCCAGTGACAGTAACAAAGGTACAAAGTGTAGCCAGTAACAGTAACAAAGGTACTACAAAGTGTAGCAGTGTAGCGAGTAACAGTAACAAAGTTACAAAGTGTAGCCAGTAACAGTTACAAAGGTACTACAAAGTGTAGCAGTGTAGCCAGTGACAGTAACAAAGGTACAAAGTGTAGCCAGTAACAGTAACAAAGGTACTACAAAGTGTAGCAGTGTAGCGAGTAACAGTAACAAAGTTACAAAGTGTAGCCGGTAACAGTAACAAAGTTACAAAGTGTAGCCAGTAACAGTTACAAAGGTACTACAAAGTGTAGCAGTGTAGCCAGTGACAGTAACAAAGTTACAAAGTGTAGCCAGTAACAGTAACAAAGGTACTATACAAAGTGTAGCAGTGTAGCGAGTAACAGTTACAAAGTGTAGCCAGTAACAGTAACAAAGGTACAAAGTGTAGCAGTGTAGCCAGTAACAAAGATACAAAGACTTGTGTGGCAATGATGGTTCTGAGGGCAAGAAAGCTTTATATAGGACTCCAGGTTAAGAAATATATGAAAATGATACTGTCATTAGAGAGCAACTAATTACTCTAAGGTCTTCAAAATTTGCATACTTTTTAAAGAATACCCCCCCTAACCACTGATTAAATTTCAAGTCCATATTCAAGCCCTAACCGTCGTTTTAGGGGAATGAAAAGGGCCATAAAACGGCAAGTGAGTAATCGAAGTACGGCATTTTTGCTGCAGTACGTGAATTAACCCTCTAAAAGTAGTCGTTGTTGTTGTAACACACACACATGCATACGAGTTTGTGTATATACTGTATTTTAGCAATTGAATGCTATTTTTAAATCATTTTTCATATTAACTTCTTTTTTTTCTTGTTTTACTGTATGTCTTACTAAGCCCCCGTAAATAAACTTTCTATATCACAACGTAGACCCCACACTTACACTATTTTGGGCTCCAAATTGCAAATACCAAATCTGTGTAAGGTCGGACCAGTGCTCGTTAACCGCGTTAAATCGTGTTTCCGTTTTAACGGCCGCACATGTTTCAGCACCCAATTAAGAGCACACATGGTCATATGCCATCATGTGAGTACAGCTTCGCTTCAGCACTTGAATGAGTAAAGCCCGACGCAGCCGTCAGTCAGTCTTTTTGCGACAAGGACCGTTAGAGTGCGCTAGAGTTAGGATTGGTCTAACTTTTTGCGCTAAGCCAATCGGGAGCCAGCGATAGTTGTCGCACGGTTAACGCTCAGGCAGCGATTGACGGCTGCTTCGGCCTTAAGAGCTTTTTACTGTCGTTCACCCATCCAAGTATTGACCACGTTTGACGTTGATGAACTTTGGTGATCTCTCGGGAACCGGCTCAGTTGTGTATAGTTCCCTGGTCAAAAATCTTGAGCAAGATCTTGCCAAGATCTTGCTCAAGATTTGTTTAAGATTTTTATTATGGCACGACAAGATCTTGCACAAGATCTTGTCAAGATCTTGAGGATAATCTTATAACAAAAAAATGACAATCTTGCACAAGACACCTTGTCGTACTTAAAAATCTTGTGCAAGATTTTGGGTCCGTAAAATCTTACAGCAAATCTTGTCAAGAATAAACAAGACTTTCGTCGTAAAATCTTGCAAAAAATCTTGTCAAGACTTTGCAAGATTATCGTAAAATCTTGCAACAAGTCTTGCCAAGAGTCTGCAAGATCTTAAATAAAATCTTGCAAAAAATCTTGTCAAGACTATGCAAGATGTTTCAATAATTTATTTCAGGAAATCTTGTTTTCTGATCTTAATATGGTCTTGGCAGCTTTTCTTCGCAATGTAGAATCAAAAGCTCTGGTCAGATCCAAGCAACAATTACTCTGCAAAATAATAAAAGTTTTAATATAAAACTTAAAAAAAAATTTAAATATATTTAATTATCGCGTATTTATTCTGCAAACTAGAATTACTTGTCAATTATTGTCCAGAATGTCCAGGCAGAAAGCTAAAAAAAAAAAAAAATAAAAATTAAACATTAATATTGCGTATTTGTTTTGTAATCTTGAATTAATCGTCAATCTATTGTCCAGGTGGCAAGCTAAAAAAAACTAAACTATTATTATCTCGTATTTGTTCTGCAATCGCTTGAAGTAAGTAATCATCAATTATTGTCCAGACAGCAAGCTAAAAAAAAAAAAAAAAAAAAAAATTTAAACATAATTATTGCGTATATTTGTTCTGCAATCTAGAAGTAATCGTCAATTATTGTCCAGACAGCAAGCTAAAAAAAAAAATTAAACATAATTATTGCGTATATTTGTTCTGCAATCTAGAAGTAATCGTCAATTATTGTCCAGACAGCAAGCTAAAAAAAAAAAAAAAAAAAAAACTTAAACATAATTATTGCGTATATTTGTTCTGCAATCTTGAAGTAATCGACAATTTATTGTCCAGGTGGCAAGCTAAAAAAAACTGAACTATTATTATCTCGTATTTGTTCTGCAATCTTGAAGTAATCGTCAATTATTGTCCAGACTGCAAGCTAAAAAAAAAAAAAAAAAAAAACTTAAACATAATTATTGCGTATACTTGTTCTGAAATCTTGAAGTAATCGTCAATTTATTGTCCAGGTGGCAAGCTAAAAAAAACTGAACTATTATTATCGCGTTGTTCTGCAATCTTGAAGTAATCGTCAATTTATTGTCCAGGTAGCAAGCTAAAAAAAAAAAAAAAACTGAACTATTATTATCGCGTATTTGTTCTGCAATCTAGAAGAACTCGTCAATTATTGTCAAGGCAGCAAGCTAAAAAAAAAACAAAGTTAAACATAATTATTGATTATTTGTTCTGCAATCTTGAAGTACTCGTTAATTTATTGTCCAGACAGCAAGCTAAAAAAAATGGCATCAGTTACTATTGCGTACTTGTTCAGCACTCTATAAGAGTACTCGTCACTCTCGTCAGTTATTGGCCAGGCAAATAACAAAATGACATTTATGTAAAAAAAATGTAAGAAAAAAAATTTTGAAGTAGAACATAATAAATGGTACAATATCTCTGTAACTTAATTAATAAACAAGTGATTGCTCATCGTAAAAAGCATGCAAGCTATAGTAACATATAATTATATTATCTCGATATGTGCATTATGGTTTATAGAGCATGCAACAAATTAAATGTTAAAATCATACAAAATTTTCATGCATCTTGCAAGATCAGCTATAAAGAAGAAAAACTTAAAAACATGAAATTTTGCATTGAATCTTGCCTGCAGCTCAAAAAATTAAAATTATTAGAAAATCTTGCATTGATACTTGATGCAAGATCAACTCAAGATAAAAACTGTTAGAAAATCTTGCTTTGACTCTTGCAAGATCACCTCAAGATAAAAACCTTTAGAAAATCTTGCTTTGACTCTCTTGCAAGATCACCTAAAGATAAAAACTGTTAGAAAATCTTGCTTTGACTCTTGCAAGATCAGCTCAAGATAAAAACCGTTGGAAAATCTTGCTTTGATTCTTGCAAGATTAACTCAAGATGAAAACCGTTAGAAAATAATGCTTTAATTCTCGCATTATCAACTCACAATATAGTAAAAAAAGATGCAATAATTAATTTATAAGCTAATTCCCCCAAAACATTATACCCTTTATTCTGTTTTTAGACATTTTTATATAAGAAAAAACATAAAAAAATAATTTGTTTAATCACTTTTACGAAAAAAAAAAAGAGTTACACTCACCTCATCCAAAAAAGGCCCACCTATAGCATTTCCACAGATCCATCATCATAGATCACTTAAGTGTTTGTTGCGAATTTCTCAACTAAATCGCAATGAAGAACTCGTATATGAAAACAAAGATAAGTTCATATTAGCCTAAAATCTAATTTGCGTGTGGAACGATTACTAAATATGTTTCTTATACCTGTTATAATGTAGAATCTGGTGCATCAGCAACTTAATTATCACTATTATAAACGCCACAAAACTAAAAGAAACACGGAGCAGATGTACGACGTGTTTATCATCTATCAACAGCATCCATTATTACCCATAATGCAATGCGTGCAGTCATGCGCACTGGCTGTTTCCTCATCAAAGTTTACAAAATACACCGATAGATGGCCAAAGCGCGCGAAAAAATCTTGCACAAGATATTTTTATATTATCCAAGATATTTTATATCTTTCACAAAATTTCCGCATAAACTTAAAATATCTTACCTGTTGGCCTCTATAAATGCAAGATTTACGATCTTGTTCAAGATAAATCCAAATATGCAAGATATTTATAATTTTGCTCCAAATTTTAGAATTCTGGACTTGGAAAAATGAACAAATTCTTGCACAAGATTTAGAGATCTTGCATTGTTAAGTCTTGCAAGATTTTTTCTTGTAAAAATTTGGTGCAAGATTTTATCTTGGGTAAAAACAATCTTGCTCAAGATTTTTGCGTGAATAAGATACTTTTTCTTGCACAAGAAAATAATTATCTTGCACAAGTTGTTCAAGATTTACGCCTTGACAAGACTACAAAATCTTGCGCAAGATATTTTCTTGCCAAGATGTTGATCTTGTGCAAGATTTATTTACTTGTGTAAGATTTTTAGGATCTTGCACAAGAAAAATTAATCTTGAAACCTAATTTTTATCTTGCACACGAACATATCTTATGCAAGATTATTTGCAAGATCTTATTGTAAGATTCATGCAAGATTTTAAGTTTTGGTAAGATCTTGAACAATCTTGCCTTACTTTTTTCAAATGTTCAAGATCTTGGATGTCTTGAAGCCATCTTACAAGATCTTGAGTTGATCTTGTAAGAATTAAGGCAAGATTTTTGACCAGGGTTTAACGAGTTTAGCCGTATAGTGACATCTTTGATTTCCAGTAATATTTATATGTACTCGTGAATGTTCCAGGTGGTGAGGAGAAGGCAGAGTCCTCAAGCGTGGAGTTGACAGATGAAGAGAGGAACCAGATGGTAGTTCGTATTAAAGAGACGTGTGCCTTGGAGAACAATGAAATGTATAGAAGATATGGCAACAAGTTTGAGCAGTACCTTATCTCAAGTAAGTTAGATAACTTTAAAGGAATAGAACACCTTGATCGAACCCAAAAACATGTCTATTGTATCCTAAAATACCTAAATATCAACGTTAATTTTTGACAGGAGTAATTGATTTCTAATTTATTTTTCATTTACAAAATGTCAGATGCGGGTTTATGACGTCACAGCCTACTAGTCCACGCGCGTGGAAAGGGGCAATCTGTGACGTCATAACTATGAAGCTGACATTTTGTGAATGTTAAATAAAATAAAAATCAATGAATTCGGCCAAATCAACGTTGATATTTAGGTATGTTAGGACGCTAATCATTTTTTTTTGGTTCAAAGTGTTCTATGCCTTTAACAAAGAAGTGACATTGCCTGCATGCTTTAAGCAGACACGCATACGCAATACAGCAAGCCCATGTCACTTTATTTCAAGGCACAAAGAGAGCCCAGAAAAGTCAATTCTGATTTCTGAGGCATATTGTGTTTAAATTGCAGATAGTCCCAGTGAAGCCCCTGACCCCAAGTTACCTCTGCGCAAGTACGACGACTTCTCGACCACGGTACGCGCACGTCTTGGCAACTTCACGTTAATGTACGCGGGAAAGATGAACTGCATAATGTTCAAAGAAAAGCAGGACCTCAGTGATCTGACCTCGGCGGAGTTTGTCGAGCTGAAATCTGTCAAGGAGGGATGTAACCCGTGGGCGCATAAGAGGTATTGACAATTAATGCTATATTATTATTTTATTAGAATAAGTCATGCACGGTTATAGGGTTTATACATTCATGTTAAAGTCAACGCCATGTTGGATAGCTCAATAACATGGGTGGCATAGGAAAATAACTCGTTTTGCCAGTTTAAAAACGCTATACATTATTTCATGATGTTAATGTTTTGTTTTATTTTTTACTTATATATAGATATTTTTTTTAATAATCCATGTTGATAATTTTTAATTTTTATAATTTGGTTTAACACTTAAAGAACATTAAAACACTTTTTTTTATCATTATTTGTAGTATTATTATTAGAGTCCGGATTCGTAGGCAAAGTATACAAACTTCATATCTCCATCGGTCGTAAGAAGGTGGTCAGGAAAATCCAATAAAAAAGTGACTTTTTTTGCCTTCTTTTGTTTTTTACACCTTTTTTTTCTAAAAAGTGCCTTAATTGCCTTTTTTTGAAACATTTGTACAAATTTGTACTAAAATAATGCAAAAAAAAAAGAAGATTTCCAATTTTGATTTATTAAAAAAATTCAACATTTAAAAAAAAAAAAAATTATTGATATAATTAAAAACATTTATACTATAAAAAAATTATTAACTGTTAATTAAAAATTAATTAACTATTAATTAAAACTGTTGAATACCTCATTTTATATCCTATATTGCATTTTTAGTGTGTCTTTTTTGTTGCCTTTTTTCCAAAATAAAGTGCCTTTTAAGGCGCCTTTGTTTTTTCGAAAAAAGTGCCTTTTAATCCGGGCTCTAATTATTATATTGTTAATCATTTTGATTAATTTTAATTAATAATACCCTCACAGGTACCGACTGCTGAAATGTTGGTCTCAATGCGTGCTAGCAAACTGCCAGTGGGTTCTGTTCGGACATCGAGATGACAGGGCAGGCGTCGTGAGGCGACTGGAGAAGATCAGAGTCGACCAAATACCTGAGAACGTTGATGTACGTATATATATTAGTCTAATCTCTGCTAATAGAATGGACCACAATTGCAATCAACGAATTGTTTAAAATAAATTTTACAACTATTATTAATGCATTTCTTATAGAAAAATCGTTATCAAATGTTACATTCATTCGTTCGTTCGTTCGTTCGTTCGTTCGTTCGTTCGTTCGTTCGTTCGTTCGTTCGTTCGTTCGTTCGTTCGTTCGTTCGTTCGTTCGTTCATTCCTACGTCATTTTCTTATTAAGTATATATTTTTTCCTAAAAATTTGATTTCTATTGGTTTATGAGTATGACTATACAATGCAATCAGAGAATCGGAGATTTCAACTGACGCAAAACTACATTTAACATAATGTTATTTAGATATGCCAATATTAATCAATTTTTTAGTAAAATTACTACTCTATACATAAATGTACATCACTGCTACACAATAAATTGCTATATAATTACTCCCCCTCACTGTGTTAATTAACAGAACATGTGGAACCCCAGCGTGTGCTTCAAGTTCGTCTCGAGCCTGCTGCACCATGTTGACTCTCTATTGGACGGACAGCCGGAGAACACGGTCATCCACTTCCAGTTCCGACCTGTCAAGTATGGTAGAAAAGTCAAGACATTTAAGTATGAAGAAACAGAGATCTTCTTACCTGAGAACTACCTGGCGTGGCTCAGGTCATTATCTGAGTTGTATGTGCCTCCTGCAAGGAGAAGTGACGTCAGCAATGCTAACAACTAAGCAACTACATACACTCCAAGGTCCATTAATAAAGAGTTTTAGCGCAGCACAAAACTCGGGCATTTGATTTCCTTTTGCGATGGATTGTACTTATGGTTCTAAGCCAATACGATGTCGTTCACCAGCTACGTCACTGATAAGATGAACAAAGTTGCATGTGGTGATATGACGTCTTTGGTGAATTACTTTAATCTGCGCGACCTTTGGCGAAATCTTTTCCCGGAGCATCTAACCTCTTATATATGGACCTTGGACACAAACACACACACACACACACACACACACACACACACACACACACACACACACACACACACACACACACACACACACACACACACACACACACACACACACACAAAATCATGCTTTTTCCATTCAAAAAAACTGCAACGTTTTCAAAGTATAGGATTCATTAACTATATTATTATGATATCACGTTATATACTTATTTTTACGTCATAAATAAATGTGAGGAAGTCTACACGAAGTTTTCATAAAGTTAAGACCCTATTTTGAGCACATTTTAGAAAGATTATAATTAGTAGATTCCATTGAAGTCAAATATTTACCTTTATTAATTACATTTCAGCGATTAATTCCCCTCTAAAAAGCGCCTACCACGCCCCCCTAGAAAACCGTAAGTTCGTCTTTTGCAAATTTTAATGCGTAAATTTCAAAATTAAGGTTAATTTTGAACAGATTTTGAAATTCGCGCTTTAAAATTTGCAAAAGCGAACGCAAGGGTCTTCTAGAGGGCGTGGTAGGCACTTTTTAGAGGTGAATGAATCGCTGAAATGTAATTAATAAAGGTATATAAATATTGACTTCAATGGAATCTACTATTTATACTCTTTCTAAAAATGTGCTCAAAACAGCTGGGTCTTAAGTTTATGGAAACTTCCTCATTAACTTTAAGTTAATTATATAACTTTAACTATAGCTATTTTTATATAATATAAGCTAACAACTTATTGCTATAGACCAGTTGCTTTCATATTTAAAAGCCGCAATTTTATTGGTTAGGAATTACAGGCCAGCATAGGTACATCATTTTTATTTTTTTAACAGCTAGCTTCAAAAACCTCAATCTAAACCTTATTTCTAGCTTCTAATAAGCTAGAAAAACATCACAAAAATGCTTACAATGTCAAAATATACTTATATTTTGCGACAAATAAGGTAAAATGATGTTTCCCCTATGCTGGACAATGCATTAGGCACCACAAACATGGCGTCAAAGAAAGTGCAAGGGGTCTATATAAGTAATGTTCTTTAGTTATAGATATACAAAAATATATAGATATATATCCACATAATGTTATTATAATACTTTTCATAAATCAATTTTATTCCATTGTGAGTAAAAAAGAAAAAAAAAACATATATATATTAATAAATGTTTCTGTATAAATAAGTAATAATATAATTAAAATACTAACCATTAATAACCATTAAATAATAAGTAAACCTATAGGCTACAGGGTGTATGTGGATGACGTCATATTAAATGCCCTTGTCTTGTACGCCATACTGGGAGTAATGGATATAACATTGCCCAGCAGCATAGGATAAACTGATAAATAAATAAAAGAGCTAACTGTTTATACTGCTGAAGAAATAACGTTTTTACTAAAAAGTTACTTTTGCCAACCAAGTTATTAGTTTGTACTGAAGAGTTACATCCAAGAAACTGAACAATTTGTACAAAATATAGCAGGTTTTACGTGTGTATAAGGAAATATGTTGCAAAATTAAATAAAATCCTCAACTATAATAGAGAAAACATAAATTTAATAAATTATTCAGAAACATAATACGTAACTTTTTTGGTACAAATCAATAAAACTTGTTTGAAAAAAGTTTAAATAGTAAATCTTTAGTTAATAACGTTATTTATTTAGCGGTAATTTTTTATTATTTTATTTAACTCTTTAAGAGAGACAGTGGTAAAAATATCGCATTTTTATTGTGACAGCGATAGTAAACTAGCTCTCTGATTGGCTAGTGGCAACCTACTAGCCAATCAGAGAGCTATTTTACTGTCACTGACACATTAAAAACGCGATATTTTTACCACTATCTCTACCTTTAGATTCTAAAAAAACTTAGTATGTATCTAGCGAATTTATTATAAAAAAAGTCTATAAAATAGTAAATATTTAGCAAGATGTACAGTGGAAAGCAGAAAAATTGTTAAAGAGACACTATTGGTCCACGAAATTACAATAGCAAAGTGTTTCTGTTGCAACAGTTCTCCGCCTTCTCAGGTTGTCTGTCATTGCAGTGGCCAATGACATAAATATAAGCACACCTCCTTGACTATGCACACCTTCTCTTTCTCTATGATATTTTACATCCTGTGAAAAGAACAAAATCACATGCAAAAACAAACATGTTTATAGAAAATGTATTTTTGTTTGGTCAAGCAGGCAAGCATTATATTTTAGTTCTGCGAGAGAGAGAGAGAGAGAGAGAGAGAGAGAGAGAGAGAGAGAGAGAGAGAGAGAGAGAAGATGTGTACCGTGCATAACTCAAGGAGGTGTGCTTATATTTATGTCATTGGCCACTGCAATGACAGACAACCTGAGAAGGCGGAGAACTGTTGCAACAGAAACACTTTGCTATTGTAATTTCGTGGACCAATAGTGTCTCTTTAACAATTTTTCTGCTTTCTACTGTATATTATGGTGGTGTAGTTTGCCTAGGTAGCATCAGGTATGAAACGTCATACAAGGTCAATCAAAGCAAGAGGGGAAATTAAAAGCACCGAAAGAGGGGAAATGTTGTGCCCCCCCCCCCCTCCTTTTTCCACCTCCATTTTGATTCTCATATCACGTGATTTGCTTGTCATGACATGTCAAGTGAGGCATTCATCCAAATATTTGTAACGCCTCATCTCCTTTGTTTTAATGTTTCCTTCCCTCCTTGCTTGACTCCATCAATCATCATCATAAATCGAAACCAATATCAGAGACCTATAGTATCACACATATGACCACAAGGGACAAGGGCGTGGACATTTTTAACAAAATCCTAAACCCTAACCTTTTATCCCAATTACCTTACCCAATTAAACAATTATAGAAAACAAAAACATAGCTTCAAATCGATGGTGGCAATGTGAGCTAAGTTAAAGCTCCGCAGCCAAAACAATAGGCTAATTAGTTTAATTAGCCTAGTACAACCAACCAACCTACCTGAGAGACCACGTGGCTCTGTTTACAGGCACCTTGTATGACGTGTATGTCAAAATTCGAAATTTTACGAAGGAAACCGAGTTTTGACGACAGTAAAAGGGTGAATTGTACCACCCTCTATATTATGTATATGCACTGGCCAAAACACAGTCGTTCCAACCAAAAGCTGTATCCGCGGTGCTAAACCAATCAGAGAGTGTGTTTTAAACCTACTATAGCCAATCACAATTGACTTTACATAGTTAATTACACTGTATATCCGCTCAAAGTAGTTTTGGGAAAAATGTATACATCTTGCTCTTTAGATAATTTTTTCAATGTTCATAAAAAATAACACAATTCATTTATGTATTTTTATTAACAATTTACAATAGTTTTTATTACATAATATTTATCTATAATAAATATAAAATATTTGATTTATTTCATGTCTTCAATGATAATAATAATATTGTATCTGCAGCAGAAATATATTTTAACAAATAATTTAGCGGGTTTTTATTTTTCTTCTTATAGGGTGTGTGCACATGACGTCATTCTGAATGCTTTTCGATGTTCTTCTTGAGCAATGAATTACATTGCTCACGTCAGCATAGGACAAACATAGTTTTTGGTCATTTTCTTTGGATTAGCTATTTTTTTTGTTATTATTATTTTTCTTGCATACTTGAGGACTTGAGGTACTAATTCAAACTGTTAACAGTATCAATGCTCTCAAAATAAATTTTTGCAAAGTATTTTTAAACTGACAAAATGAGTCATTTTCCTATACTGGCCCATGTTATTTATAGTACTCACTTATGGCGTCGAACAATTCTAACTATTGCAGAGGCGTAGTAAGTATAGAAACGGAAGCGGATGTGACTGAAATAGCTTAAAGTCGGCCTCAAAACACTTGTTCCAGTAAACTAAATTTTCAATGTATTATTTTATACACATAAAAGTAAGTATATAGTTTTAAAGTTTTTTTTTTTTTTTTCTTTAATACCCACAGTAACAATATAATATTTTATAGCTTATTTCAAGATTATACAATTGATCATGTTATTAAAGGGACGTATTCATCTCGAAATTAAAAAATAATAATAATAATAATAAAATGGAAACCTTATGATGACATTTGAAAAGCTACCTATGATAAAAAATTTCATAACCCGTGACCATCAGATGAGAGAGACAATAATTATTGAAATTAACATGGGCTCTTATGGGATTGAATGGTCAAAATAAAAACAAATAATAATCAAATTTAGCATGGAGACCACCCAAATATTTTATATTTTTGCTGAAAATACGTCATCCTTATGTATCGATCACTGTGTGACATTGCACATTTTTCTTTATCTTCACAACTTTTTAGTCAAATCTGGCAGTAGCTGAACTTATACCTTTATTATATACAAAGACTACAAGATTAGAGAGTTTTGTCCTGGAGTTTGACCACTTGGCCAGTCAACGATCGAACCATCGCTCCACATGAACTGTCCTCGAGGTGCGGTGTTGTCACGTGATGGCAACATTGCCAGCTGTACTGGCAGCCGAGCACCTGTGGAATATAAATATATATTTTATTGTTATAATATGATAACTGTATATAATTATATATAATTGTCAAGGCAAACTTATGTTATAGCAACCACGAACAAGTCTAACTATTTTAGGGTGTAATTTTATTGCATTTCTAAAAGAAACACTTTGTCCTGAATCCTGATAGATAAGCAAATTTTTAATTTACAGTGACATGTAAAAGACTGCATGAGGTGATGTGAGAGAGAGAGAGAGAGAGAAAGAAGTGGGTGGGTGGGTGGACAATGACATTTTGTAAGAGTGGGTTAGGCGTGAATTATCAGGCCCTCTCAATTTAGTCTTTATTGTATCAGAAACCTGAACAGGTTGCTAGAAGCACACCCAAAGAACTGCATCAATAATTAAACTCTAAAAAACAATCGTTGAAAAGCTTGTACACAGCTTTACATGCTTTAAGTATTGTGGAATCAACGTTTATGACGTCACTAAACGTTTATATTTTAATGATAAAAACGTAAATGACGTCACAAGCGTTAGAACCGATTATAAAAAAATGTAGATTTGCAACGGCCAAATTTAACGTTTATTCCATTGTGATTCTAACGCTTGTGACGTCATTTACGTTTTTGTCGTTAGATTATCAATAAGTGACGTCATAACCGTTGATTCCACAATATTGAAAGCATTGTAAAACTGTGTGCAAGCTTATCAACGATAATTTTTTAGAGTGTGTAATGAGCCAGTTTGATTCTTATGCACTACCTGTTAAGGAATCGCGGTTCTTATAAGAATCACAAAAATTAGATGCTGTTTCGTTCCGTTCCATTTTTTTTTTTTTTTTTAATTTTAATAAAGATGGTGATATAATTTAATATTAATTTATACTAAAGGTAAAAACAGTGGTAAAAATATCGCATTTTTACTCTGATAGCGATAAACTAGCTCTCTGATTGGATAGAGGGTTGCCACTAGCCAATCAGAGAGCTAGTTTACTATCGCTGTCACAATAAAAAAACGATATTATTACCACTGTCTCTGACTTAAGAAGTAAGATAATATTAATGTATCGCAAATATTTGCTCACCTTGTTCTGGGGTCAGTGACCCCCTATATTGAGTAAGGTCAGTGGCGACATATCCAGGGTGGACACAGTTAATGATGACGTCACGTGCTGGGTCTGACACGTGCCACATTCTCTGATGCACACGTGTCAAGGCGACTAACCCAACTTTGGACACCGTGTAGGGGCTCACCGGCCAGCCGTATCGTCGTGCATTGCCTGATTTCGCGACACTGGCAAAATTAAACAAACTTTTAATATACAACCTATAGTGGCGCCTGCGTTCTCTTAACTTCGACTTCCTGCATAACATATAGTCACAAAGAGTTGCCTATGTCACAGGCGGCGCTGCGTGATATGAATAATAAAAACACGGAATAATAAAATACCTAACTTACGCTGTTTTTATATTATTATAGCATAAATTATGCTCAATGAAAACAATACAAATGATTATGCTGCACGGATAAACATTACTAAGTAATAATTATGCTAGCTCATTTTTAGCACAATTTATTCTATATAACATTCTTTATGCTATACTGCTTAATAATTATGCTATAGTATATAGAATAAATATTATGTTGTACAGCTTAATTCATTATGTTGTTTTAATTTAGCATGATGTAATTGCAGCATAAATTACATAATCTATTGTTTCCGTGTCTACAACATAATGCTTATTATTATGCAGTATATAGCATAGATTATGCTCCACGAAAAGAATAAATTAAATAATTTATGCTACATTTATGTCATTATAACATAAGGATGCTAAATTACAACAACATAACTATTTATTCTGTAAAAAAATAATATTTATGCTATATAACATAATTATTATGTAGTATAGCATAAATTATGTCATATTAACGAAATTATGTGGAAAATAACATAAAATTATTACGTATTTATTTTTGTCTGTAGGATAAACAATTAGCTATATCATATTTAAGCATTAAATGCATAAGTGCAGCAAAAATTACGTAATTTAATATTTCCGTGTATATAGCATAAATGATGCTCATTTAGAACAATACAAATGATTATACTTTACTGTATAAGATTTATGCTATATGTTTAGCATAGATTATGTATAGACTTATGTATGTATTCATATTTTTATTAAAGGCGTAAAACACATTGAACAAAAAAGTTGCGTAATATCCTGACAAACCTGAAAAATCAACGTTGATTCGGCTGGAGTCATTGATTTCTAATTTATTTACCATTCACAAAATGCCACTAGCGGTCACTGACGTCACAGCTTGCTTGTTTTACGCGCGCGTAAACCGATCAAACTGTGACGTCAGTGACCGCCAGTGGCATTTTGTGAATGGAAAATAAATTAGAAATAAATGACTCCGGCCGAAAAAACGTTGATTTTCAGGTTTGTTAGGATATTACACAACTTTTTTGTTCAATGTGTTTTACGCCTTTAATAAAAAAAAATGTATATTGAACAAATTGTCCCTGAAAATGGGTTATAGCATAATTATTATGTTGTTATTTTTGTTCTCGTAGGAAAAACAATTATGAGATACACACTAAAACTAAACAAATAATCGTTGAAAAGTTTGTACACAGTTTTGCAATATGCTTTAAATATTGTGTAAGCAACGGTTATGACGTCACTAAACGTTGGGACTAAATAGAAAAAAATTATAGATTCGCAACGGCAAAGTTTAACGTTTATTTCTAACGCTTGTGACGTCCTTTACGCTTTTATCGTTAGCTTGTCAACGTTTAGTGACGTCATAACCGTTAATTACACAATTATACTTAAAGCATTGCAAAACTCTTTACAAGCACAAGCTTTTCAACGATTATTTTCTAAAGTGATAACATGTTGCATAACGCTGCATATAGTTGCAATCTACTATATCAGTATCACTAATTTCCGCAGTAGCTATAGCAGTCATCTCATCACGCAACGCCGCCTGCATACGTAGGCAACCCTTTCAGACTGTTTGTTTAGCGGGAAGCCTAAATTTCAAAGGCAAAAATAAATACGGAATAAACCCTTTGAAATTGAATAATTATGGTAGCAATATTTATGCAAAGTAACATAATATGCTTTGTATTGTATAGAGATTAGATTATATATATACTAAATAGCATAATGTTCAGCATACACCTCTTTTCATAAAAGGTGAAACGTATTATGTGCAAACCTACGTCACAGCTACAACTTGCTCTCACGCTAGCTTGACTATAGCTGTAGTTAATCTTATCTTTGCATAAATTATTTTACTATACGTATATCTAAAGACGTAAAAAAAAAAAAAAAAAAAATGTAATAGGTAGACAATAGACATATAAGCTAGAACTCAGGTATTATTATACTACAATAATACCTAATGCAGGTGCAATATCTACAATAAAGGTTTAATAACACAATAAATAAATAATTAATTAATTTTTATAAATTATTAAATAAATAATTAATTAATTAAATAATAATTAAAATATTTAATTTTTAATATTAAAAAGTCATTGTTAACTGACACTTTAAATTTTCTTTTTATGATGGATTTTTGTTTTTAAAATACTGCCAAACGACCAACGCTCTCTGGAAGCAGTTGACAAATGTGACCATTTGTGTACTTCATGTAAACGTAAACAAATTACTACCTATGGCAGGTACATGTAACCTGTATTTTGCAATAGGTACACTTTAATTTGGAACAGGTAGTTATAAACTACAATACCACTTAATCTAAGTGAGTCACACCTTTATTGTAGCATATTGCACCTGCATTAGGTATTGTTGTAGTATAATAATACCTGTGTTCTAGCTTATATGTCTACCTATTATATTTTTAGCATTTTTTATTTTTGGCGTATATATATAATATTATATATATATATATATGTGATAATAATAAAAAAATTAAAAGTTACCTGACAAACTCATTCATAAGGTTGATCAGCTCGGTCTCCGAGAGAGATGCCGAGGTCAGTTGTGCTCTGAGCTCCCTGGCTTGCGGCTCGTGACCACACACTCGCGAGATATGTGCCACAGTGCTCACTAGGTTGACTACACGTGCATGAGGTCGCAGCAGTGGGAACATCGCACGACACACGTGAACAGCTCCGTAGAAATTGACCTGCATCGTGTGCTCGATCTCGCGATCACTGACGTCTCTCTGAAATATAATGGCTGTTATTGGTGGATAACTTTTCTGTATAGGTTGTATCCACACGACGTCATATTTAATGCAATTAAATGCCATACTGGGGTAATGAATTAAATTGTTCAGCATAGGACAATTTTTTTTTTTTTACTGTTTTCTTTGGGAAATTAGTCCATTTGTTATTATTATTTTTCTCACATACTTGAGATACTAATTCAACCTATTAACAACATCAATGCTCTCTAAAATACAGCTGACAAGTGAGTATTTTTAAACTGGCAAAGTTTGTCATTTTTCTAATACCAGCTTATGTTTATATGAGTGATCCAACATGGCGTCGACTTTTATATAACTTTAAACACTCTATATATACTTACATTGTTGTAAATGACAGCAGCATTGTTGACCAGGATGTCCAAGCCACCATGTGTCCGCTCTAAGAACTGCGAGAACTTGAGGATACTGTCTGGGTCCTCCACGTCCAGCTGGTGGTACCAGGGTCGGAGACCTAGCTGTCAATAAAATAAAACAATCAAATAAATATATAAACATATATATATATAAATAAATAGATAAATAAATAAATAAATAAGGAAGCAAGCGAAGGAGTGAGTAAGTAGGTAGGTATGTATGTATGTATGTATGTAAGTAAGTAAGTAAGTAAGTAAGTAAGTAAGTAAGTAAGTAAGTAAGTAAGTAAGTAAGTAAGTAAGTAAGTAAGTAAGTAAGTAAGTAAGTAAGTAAGTAAGTAAGTAAGTAAGTAAGTATAAGTAAGTAAGTAAGTAAGTAAGTAAGTAAGTAAGTAAGTAAGTAAGTAAGTAAGTAAGTAAGTAAGTAAGTAAGTAAGAAAGTAAGAAAGTAAATGAATGTAAATAAACAAACAAAAAATTCATTCAATAATTAATGTGAAAAAAATTGAAAATATCAAGTTATTTTTTTAATCTTTAATAATTATGTATTATACACAAAACACACGTAAAAAAAAAGAAGAAAAAACCGTATTTAATTGACGCTACATATTGTAGAGCACAAATGTTGTTATTTTGTAATAACATAAGTAATTATGCTGAACATGTTAACTATTATGTTCTGTAGTATAATCACTGTACAATAATAATAATAATAATAATAAGTAACTTTATTAAGGCGTTGTGAGGGCTTGACAGCCCTATCTTACAAAACCTTGACCACAACATTACATGAGAAAAATACATAAGCAAAGAAAAAATAAGAACTGCAAACAGAAAACAATAATGTTATCCAATAATACGCAATAAATCATAATATTTATACATTCACATTTCCTTTTAATTTATAATATACTATAGATGCATATAATTTTTTTTAATTATTTTTTTTTTATTATTTTTTTTTTTTCAATTTTTTGCTTATGTTAGAAAAAATATAGCATAAACTATGTTGTTATGCAAAAATGTTGCAGAATTGAGCTATAGCATAAATATTACGTAGCTATTTTTGATGTATGTATAAATAGTTATGTTGTATAAGAAAAATAACTTACGTAAATAATTATGCTATAGCTAAATTTCATCACAAGATTTTTAATACAACAAAAATTATGTTGAAAATTTAAGTGGTATAGCATAATATATTATTTAAATTAGCATTATTTTGCTTAAATTAAAGCATAAATCACTTAATTTATTCATTACTTGTACAGCATAATATTTATGCTAATTAACGTAGTTATTATGCAGTATAGCATAATTACTGCTGTCATGCATGTTGCTATAGAAGATAATTATAACGTATTTGATTGTCTATTACATAATGATGCTTCGTTATCTCAAAGTTAAAAAGTCATTTTGTTTATTTGTGTTTAAAAATAAAAACGGTGACGATTTGAGAAATATTTTTCTGTGTTATCAGACCTTATGAATGTTGAAATTTCCCAGATATCAATTAAACTAAATGGACATTATCGGTGTGACGAAATTTACTCCACATTAGTTTTATCAGCTAATATAAGTGCAAGTAAGAGGTTTCCTTGTATCATTATTTTAAATTTTATATAGTCTACAAAAAAATAATAATAATAATAAATAAAAATATATACATTTTTCATAATTTTGGTGTTTTTTTTGTAGCTAAATTGTTACTTATAGACAAAAAAAAAAGTAAAAGTAAAATATATGTATATCTTTAATTTTTTAGTTAATTTCTAGATATTAACAAATAAATTCTACAAAATTAAAAACGTTAATCAAACTGATTTCAATTTTTACTTAATAAGGGATACTTTTACCGACTTCCCCCACCCTTCTCCTGAGCCACGCTTCCTATCCACTTTAGAACCAATCTTTGGCTTGTAATTGTTCATAAAAAATGAACAATTAATACAATTAAATTTACACAATTTACAATTCACAATTTTACAATTTACAAATTTACACAATTTGTACAATTTAATTACAAATAAATTGGTTTTAAGGGTAAATAGCAATTAAATTTACAATTTTGCATATATCAGTACTATTACTATCATTAGTAACGTATCACCTATCAGTGGCGCGCTACAAAATGACACGAGATCCCTATGTATTTTAACATTACATTTATGTTGGGAAAAACGCTTTTATTGCAATTTTTTTGGAAAACTACTACAATGGCCAGAAAATTTTAAATAAGAAAAACTGTGCATATTTTAACGTGTTTTATGCCAATAATTATTTAAGAATTATAAGAAGTATTTTGAATTTGCAATAGAGCATAAAATTTTGTGTGCTTATGAGTGTACCCTACTTACCAGATTAAGTTTGGCGACCGCCGAGTGACCGCGAGCTTCGTCTCGTGACGTCAGATAGACTCGACCATCAAATTGCAGACACAAACTTTTGACAATTTCAAAGCCGATGCCTTTGTTTGCCCCTGTCACCTGAAATATCAGAATAATTCAATATTGATTGACGTTAGAAGCTTCAGTAGCCAGTTCAATGAAATTAGCTCGTTACCAGCAATATATTGAACTGACAACTAAAGCTGCAAACTTGAATACAAATCAATCTAGCAGCTTACTTACTAATTGTAAGTTCATACTAAAACAATTGGAAACTTAATTTAATTAACAAGCATCAACTTACCACGGCGACTCGACCCCCTTCAGTCATTGTGTTGACTGATTCAAATCTCTCTGTCTGTCTGTCTCCCTCTCTCACTGTTTGTTTCTTAGATTAGAACATCAAAGTCAAGGTGAAATTTACTTATCTGAGAGTGAGAGGTGATGAGAG
Organism: Ecdyonurus torrentis; assembly: GCA_949318235.1. NCBI lineage: Eukaryota > Metazoa > Arthropoda > Insecta > Ephemeroptera > Heptageniidae > Ecdyonurus > Ecdyonurus torrentis. The sequence continues at coordinate 53,453,345 of OX439128.1, read as the reverse complement.
GTGATAAACTATAGTGGAGAGAGAGAGAGAGAGAGAGAGAGAGAGAGAGAGAGAGAGAGAGGAGAGAGAGAGAGAGAGAGAGAGAGAGAGAGAGAGAGAGAGAGAGAGAGAGAGAGAGAGAGAGAGAGAGAGAGAAAGAGAGAGAGAGAGAGAGAGAGAGAGAGAACATTCTCTCAAAACTTCTTCTTTTTTTTATTAATTCCAAAAATTTCTTCCACCCTCCCAAATTTGATAAGGTAATTAAGTATATTGTATGGTAAAAGAAGGGATTGAATTTTTTATGTGATTTTAATATTTATGTATGAGACTAAATTATTAATTTTTAATACACATGGAAAGAGTAGAATACTTAATTTATGTCATTTATGTATTTATGTCATTCTAGCATAATTTGTGCTGAATTAGAACAACATAAATAATTATGCTGTACAACATAATATTTATGCTATATGTAACATAGTTATTATTCAGTATAGTATAAATTATGCTGTATTGATTAATTGTGCTAGAAATGAGCTAGCATAATTATTACGTAGCTATTTTTGTCCATGCATATAGTTGTTGTTTTTTCATTGTCACTCACTCACTCACTCACTCACTCACTCACTCACTCACTCACTCACTCACTCACTCACTCACTCACTCACTCACTCACTCACTCACTCACTCACTCACTCACTCACTCACTCACTCACTCACTCACTCACTCACTCACTCACTCACTCACTCACTCACTCACTCACTCACTCACTCACTCACTCACTCACTCACTCACTCACTCACTCACTCACTCACTCACTCACTCACTCACTCACTCACTCACTCACTCACTCACTCACTCACTCACTCACTCACTCACTCACTCACTCACTCACTCACTCACTCACTCACTCACTCACTCACTCACTCACTCACTCACTCACTCACTCACTCACTCACTCACTCACTCACTCACTCACTCACTCACTCACTCACTCACTCACTCACTCACTCACTCACTCACTCACTCACTCACTCACTCACTCACTCACTCACTCACTCACTCACTCACTCACTCACTCACTCACTCACTCACTCACTCACTCACTCACTCACTCACTCACTCACTCACTCACTCACTCACTCACTCACTCACTCACTCACTCACTCACTCACTCACTCACTCACTCACTCACTCACTCACTCACTCACTCACTCACTCACTCACTCACTCACTCACTCACTCACTCACTCACTCACTCACTCACTCACTCACTCACTCACTCACTCACTCACTCACTCACTCACTCACTCACTCACTCACTCACTCACTCACTCACTCACTCACTCACTCACTCACTCACTCACTCACTCACTCACTCACTCACTCACTCACTCACTCACTCACTCACTCACTCACTCACTCACTCACTCACTCACTCACTCACTCACTCACTCACTCACTCACTCACTCACTCACTCACTCACTCACTCACTCACTCACTTTAACTAATTTAAGGTACACAATGCAAGTCAATTTATTTATCAATATATTTTATAATGATTGATAACTATTTTTGTATGGCTCAGCACCACGGCATGCAGTGCATCACAACCCACATGTGTGCACTACATACAATATGCATTACGGATCTATATAATAAAGCTAGAGCATTGCTATAAATATACCCCCGCCATTAGAAGAAAAAAAAAGAAGTTGGTAGCGGCGCGTTCTTCAATTTTTATAGCAGGCGGTAGAATCGCTGGAACTGTAAGGGTAATTAATAAACAATTTAAAATCCACCCTGGCAGCCAAATTGGTGGAGAGCAGGTGGCATGTGAGGGTTGATTGGCTGGAGAGTAGCTCAGGGTGAACAAGGTGAGGGAAAAACACTACCAGATTGACATTGATTTTAACAGCCCTAATTTTGTTAAGCATCGGGCAACATTGCAATTTGCTGCCTGTAATTTTCTTCCAGCGATGACTTAAATTTTCTTCAAGTGGCAAGAGCTTGTATCTCCTCCTGACATAACATACATAGAGAGGCCTTGGTCTTATACAACTTCACAGAAACTTCCGCACTGGCAACGCTGCATTATTTTTTAAATTTTGGTTGTTCCCCGATTTTGTATAATCTACTATCTTAAATGTTCTAATCGTATTACTCGCAATCTCTGCGCCTGCTCTGCGAATGCGCAATCTACACGGTTGACCCTGTACAGTCGGTTCGGTTCGATTAGTTCTACTCTGTTTCTACCAGGGTTCTACTCGCTTCACAAAAAGGTACGTTGCGTGAGTGTGCGACATTCATCGTACCTCTTAATCAAATTGAAAAGTCAAGCAGCAAAGTTTCTTTGTGACGCTTTGAGGAAATTTTTTGGGGATAAGTTCTCATTTTTGGTATCCGGTAAGTTTGTATAGAATTGCATATCATATGAAATGATAAAATTATATCACACATCACACACCAACAATACATATACATACACATATATTTTATTTTTATAAGTTTAATTTCTATTATTTGTTTTTTTATTGTTCAGAATTGGAGTAAAAATATTTTACGTGGCATAAGAATGGCTTCTTGCAGTACTCAAGCATTAACTTGTACAAAAAGTATGCAAAATGAGGTAAGCTTACAAGAATTTATAAATAATAATTCTATATACATACCGTATATATTTAAAAAAATTACACACTTATAATAAACAACATGAAATGTTAGAATATATATATATATATATATAATTTATGTTGTACAGTACAGATAGTACAGATGTATTGATAAGATAAGGTTTCATTACGTGCTACGTCTTCATATATATATATATATATATATATATATATATATATATATATATATATTATATTCTGACCAATGAACTAAAATGTCTATAATTTTGATCGACAATACCCTGAAAAAGTAATAGAGTAGAGGAGATTAGACAAAATATAAATATAATAATAAATATGTGTATCATCTCAATCAAGCATGTAAAACCCTTTTTGCTTGCGATCCCATGGTTTTTAACAATAAGTTATAACCTTTGATATCTGTCACATTAAAAAAGTAAAGTTTTACGCCGTGTCACTAGTCATATCAATGTATAAAAGCTAGATAAAGAGGTACTTATAATAATTACACAAATATGAAAATTAGAGACTAAATTCTTGTAGAATATTATTATTGTGAGAAAACGTTGAAAACATCTTATCTTAAATTTTAATCATGAAACTTAAATTTTGGAAACCAAGAAAGAAAGCGGAATATGTGTTGTCTCTCTTTGTTTTGTAACCATGGCTGCATGTTAAAACTAAATTTTGGTACCCGCACCTTAGTTCTTTGGCCAAACTATATATATATATATATATATATATATATATATATATATATATGTATGTATTAATTATATTTTTAATTTCCCATTTTTAGGAGCTTGAGTCTTCAGATGAGCAGTGGCAAATGTCAAAACTTACCTTGAGGCAGCAAAATGAATACCTGCTTAAAACTGGAGAATATTCAGACTGTGTCTTCATTGTCGGATTTAACGACAGTGATGATAAAAAGGTATAATTTTTATGCATGCATATATAGAAAAATTAAAATATACGAACATTTATTCTGCAGTACGTAATAAAGAGAAATCAATAAAAAAAAAAACATTTCTAGCACAATAAAAAAAATCGGTCACCCATCCATCTATTGAACTTGCTCCTCCTTGCTCAACTTTGCTTATCACTGATCAGGCTGTCTTTACACTGCTCTTTTCTTTTTCTTATAGATTATATATGTTATTTGCGCTATATAAAGTTTTAAATGTTTTGACTTAGATTGTCGAGAGATCAGAAGGGTTAAATATATGAATATTTGGTTTCTAGGGGTTAAAAAAGAGATGAGAAACCTGTTCTTGGCATCAAAAATGTTTTATCAAAACCTCTTAACCCTTTTTTCAACCCCTATATAAATAATATAACAAGATCTTACCAAACTTATCAGATTTAAGCCAAGAAATCTGAATTTTTTTAAAAATGTTGCCAAGATTTAACCAAGAAACTGAATCCCGGCGAGAATTTTCCAAGATTTTTTTATTATTTTCAAGCAACTAACCAGGATCTTGACAAGAAATCTTAACTAAAATCTTGATACGTTGTTGTTAAGAACTTGGCAAGAACTAAGATCTTGGTGAAATCTTACAAAGAATCTTGCCAAGAAAATCTTTATCAAGATTTTAAAGCAAGTTCTTAGTAAGAACTTACCAAGAAATACTCAGTCAAGATCTTGAAACAAGTTCTTGGCAAGTTCTTATTAAGAATCTGTTTCTTTTGGCAGGAACTTACCAAGTTCTTGCTAAGGAACGGATTCTTGGTAAGAACTTGCCAAGTTTTTCGAGCAGGGGCGTGTCCTTATTTTGTATGTATTATCTTGGCGCTGGCTCCATACTCACTATAGGCTGAACCCCCCTCCCCCCCCCCCCCCGTCTGCGTTGCAGAATCGTTACTACCTCTGTGTATGTGTAATATTTATGTAACAAATTTTTAATTATTTTATGCTCATATGTTCCAGAAGTTCAAGTGCCACCGATTGTTATTGTCAAAAGCAAGTTATGTGTTTGGTGCAATGTTGTTTGGTCCCTTGGCAGAGAAAGGAGAAATATTTGTAACTGATGTGAAGCCAGACATATTTCAAACCATGCTCGTGTGAGTTTTCTTTTTTTTTTTTCTATATTTAATTAAAAATATGTGAAAAAAAACAAACAAAACAGAAACACTGTGATTAATGATCAAGTTAATGTATGTATAGACCCCTTGCACATCATTGCGCTTTGTTGCCATGTTTGTGGTGCCTAAAGCATTGTCCAGCATAAGGGAAAAATCACATTTCTCCTAATTTTTTTTTACATAAAAATAGTTTATTTTAATTGGACAAATTTTTTCCATATTCTTCGAGCTTATTAGAAGCTAGAAATAAGTCTTTGATTGAGATTTGAAGTTTCTTTTGCTATTAAAAAAATTAAAATGATGTTTTTTCTATGCTGGCCTATGTATATTCCTGACTAAGAAAATTGCTGATCCTAAATATGAGTGCAAATTTCAATGGTACACATTAGTGCTCTAATTTTCTATCCCCCTATTTTTTTATCCTATTGTTAGTAGTATTATTATTTAATTTGTATTATTCTCTTTTAAGCACTGCATAATATACTCTTTTCATGAAACTCAGTCACGTTCATGTGCTTAATTTTTTTATATCAATTAATTATATGGTAAACCTTTTTGAAATTCTTGAAATTATATTCTAATCCTCTGTTATATTAGTTATTTAAATGAGTTATTAGTAAAAAAAAAATACTTTAGTGTTGGCTTACCCCGAAAGGGACTATAGCGTCATGATATGTGTGTGTGTGTGTGTGTGTGTGTGTATGTATAGCTTTAGCAAAAAGGTCATATTATACATATTTAGAAGCAATTAACAAATTCATTTTAATATTTTTAATTTATATATTTTTATTTTAGTCATATTTACACTGAAAGGCTTGAGTTACAAAACTACACTGATGCAATGGACTTGTGCATTGTGGCTGACAAGTACATGATTCTGAATCTGAAGAATGAATGCATCAAAAAACTCTCCGAAGATATGAATCCAACTAATATCTTCCAAGTTCATCGTTTAGCAAAGTTGCTTGACTTACACAAATTGGAACAGAAAGCAGTGAAGGTATCTATAATGTACTGTATATAACCACGGATATGTAAACAGGATTTAAAGCTATTGTTAAAAAAAGGTTCCTTTAATTATATAATTAAAAATTTTACCGCAACAATGCAAGAATACAAATTTACATTAAAAAGTAGCGCTGCGATCTGGGTTAAATTTTTCCCCTAATCGCAGTGCAAATCACTTTTTACATGTTGATTGGTGTGGCGAAATTTGAACATCATTAAGTAAACGTTTTAAAGATAGTGCAATAATACAGAAACTCACCAGCGTGTATATAACTATATGCATATTATGCTAAAATTGTAGTGGGAATTAATATCTTAAACTACAACATATTTTAAAGGTTTATTTTCCTTAAAGCCGCATAGACCACATAAAACAACATGTGCTTTTTAATAAATAAACATGTAATGAAATCTTCAAACCAGTTGACAATTTTTACCAGAATGTTAATGTAGCCCCTACAAGAGAGCGTGAAAATAATGTAAAGTATGCAATTTGGGTAAAAATTGATGTTTATTACGTCAGAAACATGTAGAAATTAGTATGAAAATGTAGTGCGGGTTGCATAAATCAAATTTTCTACTCACTGTTACGGGGCTACTGTTGGGTTTTGAGACAAACTGATGTTAATTATGTAAAGTGTTTTGTGATATAAATGTTTATGTTTTTCTCTGGTCTATTTCTTTAATATCTCTGTATTAATTCACAGATGGTTTTGGAGTGCACGGATCAGGTTTTGGCATCCCCTTCATTTGACCTTGCATCAGAGGATCAGTTGCTGATGATAGTGACTCAAGACTCTCTCAACATTAAATCAGAGGCTTACTTGATTGCAAAGTGCTTATACTGGGGTAAAATAGAAGCTGAGAGGAAAGGTTTACCTAATACAACAGAAGGTATCCGTGAAGCTCTTGGAATAATATTTCAACATTTGCGTTTCTTGGCGCTTACACCAAAAGAATTTTCAAATATAGCTGAAAATTCAAATGTTTTGTTAGATAAAGAAAAATGGGAATGTGTATTTAAAATTATCCAAAAAGATTTTGGAACAACTCTTGTTGGGTTTTCAAGTAAATTTGAGTCTCGTGATAGAATTGAAATTCCATTACCAAATTTTACATTCTCTGAGAACAAAAGTGTTCAATTATGCTTGGAATTATGCTCGGGATCAAATTCATATATCGAAGAAGATATTTTTGGTAATCGTGTTTATAGTAACATGCGTGTTATGAACCATGCAATGCAAAGAAATAGAAACCTGAAAGATGGGGGTTTTCTTTGTTCTATTAAATTTTCCACTGATTGTGATATGTTGTTGATTGGTTTTGTAACTGCATCCAACCTATCTGATAACGACACAATAGTTGTCAATGGCATATCTGACACTGTCAGATCTGGAAAAATTGTTGTACGTACAGGAATGCATAACAATTGTGACTTCAAATTATGTGAACCTCTACTTCTTCACAAAGACCGCATTTGTACTCTGATCTTGATTTCACAGCAAGGTGTTATCCATAAACACAAACCTGAATCATACACTCTTACTGGTTTAAATGATAAAAATGCAGTGTTTGCCTTAAACAAGACAGCTAGCGTATTAGCAGGTTTTAAATACAGAAAAGTCTAATTCTTATTTGCTTCCATTTTTCCTATTGACTAGTAAAGGAACAACCGGTTTTGAGGCTGACTATAAGCGATTTTGGTCACATCCGCTTTCGTTTCTCCTTATACTATAGGCATGCGCAGTAAGTCGAAACGGAAGCGGATATGAGTAAAATTATTTATAGTCGGCTTCAAAACAGTTGCTCCATTATCAGTCAATATGCAGTTTCTAATATTAAAATATATATTATTAATATTATGCTTCTTCCCCCCCTCCCCCTCTCCAAATAAAAAGCGAACTCTTACATGATTATAAATTTAAAATTGTAGTAGTATGCAGGCATCAGCTCCAACTCCAAACAACAGTGCTATACAAGAAATTCCTCATACGATGGGAACATTCGTGATACATCCACTAATTATCTATGTGGGATTTTTCTATAGTTCATTATTCGTTATATAGCTATTGTGTCAAAAAAATATATCATTTTAAATTCTTTATTGCAATTCTGATTTATGTTATTGTTATATATTTTAATTGCTCCTTCTAAACTAATTTCCTGCAGTATAAAATGTAAACATTTATTTGCATGATCCAAAATTCCAATTAATCTAAGTAAATTAATGCTAACATACACTAGAAATCACGTAAGGATGTGGGTGATTTATCGATTCCCCCTGGGCAGCCAATAGACGCTCTAAATTTCAAGTTCACTATATAAGGAGGTGGGGTAATGTTAACTAAATGGAGAGTTTTTAGGCGCTCTCTTATTGGTCGCATCCTTACGTGGTGTGGACTGTATAAGTATACGTCTTCATTGAATGATAATATAATGTCATTAATATATGAAAAAAGCTGTCATATCTATGTAATGAACTTTTTTATAGCAAAAAACTAACTGTGCCACGTGAGACTTCAACCTCTCCATAGAGCTTAATTCTACTGTGGTAAAAGGCATTTTTGCTGGTAATTCTATTCTTTTCTGTATCGTTAATTTACGTGTGAAGGTAATTATTTTTCTGAATATAATCTTACATTAAAATATTTCTTTTTTATTAATGTTATATTTATTAATATTATATAGAGTAAATGACTTCAATATAATTTTAGTCACTTTTTTTTTTTTTTTTTTTTTTTTTTTTTTTGTCTAGTGAAAATATTTGTCTTTCTTTCTTTCTTTCTTTCTTTCTTTCTTTCTTTCTTTCTTTCTTTCTTTCTTTCTTTCTTTCTTTCTTTCTTTCTTTCTTTCTTTCTTTCTTTCTTTCTTTCTTTCTTTCTTTCTTTCTTTCTTTCTTTCTTTCTTTCTTTCTTTCTTTCTTTCTTTCTTTCTTTCTTTCTTTCTTTCTTTCTTTCTTTCTTTCTTTTTTAATTACAATTTATTTATAAACTGGATTTACAGCATAGACTATATTATTAATCTTGAGTGACTGCGTAATCTAGGCGAGAATGAAAAAGAAATCAATTTAATTTATATTTTGGTAAATTCTTATAATTATTATTACTGTAATTATATAGGGCTATAATCTGATTTGTGTATTACGTCCTTACCATGTAGAACATGGTCATATAGGGATATTGTGGGTAGAACTTTAAAGTAACTGGAATTAAAATTATATCTACACGTGTGCTTATAATTAAATTATTTATATAATAAAGTATGTTTTACATATTACTAACAAAACAGTAAAAGTGTTTCTTTGCAAAATGTCCTATTTTGTTTTAATATATATTTTAGTATTACAGTATTTTATAGTATTGTGTTAGAATTATAGTAGTAAAATATTTTTTTTTAGTATATTATATGCCATATGCATGTGAATTTCTTTAAAGCTGAACAAAAGAGAGAGAGAGAGAGAGAGAGAGAGAGAGAGAGAGAGAGAGAGAACGACAAAATTATAAAATTACATGAAATTCAACACAATATAAAAATTTAAATAACACGTACAATTTTACTTACAGGATCTTGCCTTGCAGCTTGCAGTATGTATAGTACAGCGCAGCTCTGGCCAAGGTTCCCGAAGAATTTGCATAGGCAACCCGCAACCACCGTATGTTATCTTGATGATATACGTAGTGGCCGCCACTGCCCCGTTCTAGAACTTTTAACCAGAGCTGTACTGGGTTATATATATATATATATATATATATATATATATATATATATATATATATATATATATATATATATATATATATATATATATATATATATATATATATATATATATATATATATATATATATACACACACACACACACACATATATATCTATATTTTATTTATATTTATAATATATGTGTATATATTAGATATATATATATATATATATATATATATATATATATATATATATATATATATATATATATATATATATATATATATATATATAGTAAAAAAATAAGATTATATCGCATTACATTATAGATTGCATAAACTAAATTTTATTTGTATTAATAAATTAATATCGTTCATTAATTCTCAATTTGTTATTGTTGTGCTTACATACGACACTAGACGTACATTGACTGATATACATATCATATTGCTAGAATACACATGTAAATATACACTACACGTAAAGAATTATCTAAAGAGTTCCTATTTAGACTTTTTTTTTTATAATATAGTTTCGTTAGATACATAGTAAAAATTTTAGAATCTATAAACTATCTAAAGAGGTAACTATTTACCGCTAAAGAAATTACGTTTATACTAACGAGTTTCTCTTTAAAAAATTTTCAAAAGAGTGATTGGTTTGTACTGAAGAGTTACTTATAATCTGAATAATTTTTTTAAATTTATGTTTTCCTAACTAATATCCCACCAATGCAAAATTTACATTTTGTTATTTTTAAAGAATCAATTATTTTTATAGCCAAATAACAATATAGCAGACGTTGCAAAATTACGTTAGATAAGAGAGAAAATAATTATTGAACTTAACATGGACTCTTATGGGACTAAAACTTCAAAAAGCCATAACTTAACATGTATGCATGCTATAGTATGGTGCGACCACACAATTTTGAAGATATCTTAATGTATCAAACTGGGCAAAATTTCAGATTTTTCTTTCTTTACAACTTTAAAATGCAATTTTGCAGTAGCTGATTAACCGCCTTAAATAAAATATTGCTATACTTTGTATATAGGGTGTGTGCGCATGACGTTATAATAAATGAGCATCGATGCCATAATTGAGCAAAGAATAACATTGCTCAGCATAGGACAAACGCTTTTTTTTCTTTTTCTTTGAAAAATAAGTAATTTTTTGTCATCATTATTTTTCTTGCATACTTGAAAACCTATTTCAACTTGATAACATTATCAATACTCTCAAAAAAAAGTTTTTTTAATCTGGCACAATGGGTCATTTTCCCATACCAGTCCATGTTATTTAGTACTCATACTTATGACGTCGACTTTAACATGAATACAACCACATTATTGTCACTAGTAGTTTGTTATGTGAGTGTACTAAACATCAGTTGGTCAAGCAGTGACATCAGAAGCTTTTATTCGGCTTAAAAACATATGGTTGAAAACAATAGGACAGCTGAGTAAAAAATCAGGTGTGCAGTGGTGGGGGCTGATGTTGTTTTCAAAAGAAGAAAATAAAAAGGTTCAAATTAATAGCCAGAGATTGAGATTTTTGCTATTTTCCAACATTATAAACCACATTTAGCACTACCTGAGATTATTTATTTCCTTTATTTATTAAGTTAAATGTTAGTAGATCATATGAACATGAACAAAAAACACATTTTTTACGAGTTTTTTTTTTCTCTTTCTTGTGGACCCCGTGGATAAGCAAACCGTACACAAATGGCAAAGACGAGTGCTACCTAATATCACATAAAAATGAAGTAGATCAAAATGAGAATCACGGGATTTGTACCACGTGTTCAATTTTATCCACTGACCATCTTTATCCCTGTGTAAGCTTCTAGCATGATAAATATTGCTACTATGTATTTTCACTAGTAGCTTGTTATGTGAGTGTATTATGATAGTCACAAATACCAAACATCACTTGGTCAAGCTGTGACAGCATGTTAAATATTGCTACTATGTATTTTCACTAGTAGTTTGTTATGTGAGTGTATTATGATAGTCACAAAATACCAAACATCACTTGGTCAAGCGACTCGATCACGTTCGTCAGTTGTGGGCGAGAACGCGCGGCACCAGACTGCATCACTTTTCAGTAAGAACCAAACTATCTTGTATATAATGACTGTGATTTTGTTATACTACTATACAATAGAGTTTATTGATAATTAAATAATAAAAATAAAATAAACATTAAAAGTGTAACAACGTGATTCACAATTTATTCATTACAAAAAAATATATATAATATTTGACTTTTTTTATTTATTTATTTTCAATTTTCTAATAAAATATTTGTTGGCATACCTTTCTATTCTATGCTGTAATACTTTGAACTTTTATATCATAAACATATTATTATACATACATACTGTATTACTGAATTACACGGTATTAAAGTCTTGAATGTCATACATTTTTTTTTTTTTTTTTTTTTTGTGCTTTTGTTGTTTGTAACAGTATATGCGACTTTTTTTTTATTATATTGATTGCTATTAATTGTTATACTTTATCCCAATATTTTTATGAGCTAAATACAACATTTGTTTTAATTAACTGATCAAAAATGACTTTGACTGGAACATCGTTTGTTGTAACTTTTTGTTACTAATTGTCAACTGCAAGGGTCAATAACCTTTTTAGTTATTTATTTTATAATCGTGAGGGTACTAATTTATTAAATCAAATCATTTATTGGTCCTTTTATTTTTTTTTGTGGCCATTTATTGGCGTTATTTCTTGATTAAATATTTATGATTGGTTAATTGGTTGATTTATCAATTCATTGATTCATTCAATCATTGATCCATTGATTCATTCATTGATTCATTCATTCATTCATTCATTCATTCATTCATTCATTCATTCATTCATTCATTCATTCATTCTTGGTTCTTCCGTTCATTCGTGCCTTGATTGATTGATTGATTGATTGATTGATTGATTGATTGATTGATTGATTGATTGATTGATTGATTGATTGATTGACAGCTTGATTGATTGATTGACAGATTGCCTGCCTCAGGTTGCTGGCTTGCAGACTTGCCAACCCTCCAGATGACAGACGACCAGAGCAGTGCTGCCGCCGCGGTGACGGAGAACATCGTGGAGAACTTGGTGAGCTCGCGGTGGTGCTGGGACCTTGGCGTGGCGGCTCACGTCGGAGACCTCAAAGTAGTTCAGCATCACCAGTAAGTAACTAAAGTACATAGTGAGCCACTCTCACAATACACTATAACAAATTAAGTCAACGCAATTTATTTTTTGTTAGTAAATAGATATGTTATCAGCGCGTTTTAGAAAAATGCATTATTATTCTTTACCGGCGGTGACTTAGAATCAATTACACAGGCGATAGAAAAACTACTAACTTAACATTACGCTTATATAGGGTGTATCCGGGTGTCATCATATTTAGTGCGCTTCGACGCCATACTGGAGCGATGAATAGCATTGCTTAGTATAAACTTCGTTTTTGGCTTTTTTTTTTTTTTCTCAGCACATACACTTAAAATACTAATTCAACATATTTACAGCATCAATGCTCTCAAAATAATTGCTAGGTATTTTTAAATTGGTAAAAAATGAGTCATTTCCCTATACCGGCCCATGTATTGAATGATCCAGCATGGCGTCCACTTTAACATGAATGCATACACCCTATAAAGGAAGACACTTTCGTTTCGTTTTTTTTTTTTTTTTTTTTTTTTTTTAATTTTTCCAACGTGTTAGGAACAATAAAAAAATAATTTGATCGCTCGTAAAAAATAAAAATAATTATAAGAGTAATCTACTAAATCGATGATTAAAATTATAAATTATGGCTATACTGAACACATTTTTACATACAAATAAAAACACTTGAAAGGGACAAATTCTTGGTGTCCAAATATAGACCCTATATGGAACATACTATATAAATAAGGCAATAAAAATTATAATATTAATAAAAAATATTTCACTTTCATCGTATACTGCACTTTCATAGCAATAGTTTAATTAACCTTTATATTTCTAAGTAAAAAAAAAAAGTTGATCAAACCGGTCTGAGAAATCATGACGTGATCCGTAATCATGTCACACATTTGAAACAAGAAATAAAAAAAAAATCCGATGCATAAATTCCTATGTTGATGTAATATACGTAATTTTCAGACTGATTATAAAAAAGTAACTGTTTAATTGTATAATCTTACTTGATGCAATGTTAAGAATATCGTTATTTCAAATCACAGTCTCTCGTTTTCAAGGTCTGTTTGATCTGCGAGGCATAAACTTGTGTCGAACCTGCACTTGCACCTAGGTAGAGAGCAAGCCAGTGCATCGGTCAGCACGTCTGGTGCACATTATGTAATATAGGTGGCAATTATAGGGGACTAAAATACCTCAATATAACTATCAATAACAACTTCCAACAACCTACACAAATAAGAGAAGATTCGAGTTAAATTAACTGTCTTCAACGTACTTTAATCTAACATTATAACTTTGTTACTTTCATGTATAAATAAATACATAAATAATTTGCAATAAAATTGAACAGATTTTGAAAGTCGTGCCCGATTTTAGGTAACGGGAATTTTTATTACAATTTTTTTTTTATTTGCATAACAAAATTTTAAATACTCGCAAATCCATTGCCATTGCGTTAATTATTTGATTGATTGATTGATTGATTGATTGATTGATTCATTGATTGATTCATTGATTGATTCATTGATTGATTCATTGATTGATTGATTGATTGATTGATTGATTGATTGATTGATTGATTGATTGATTGATTGATTGATTTATTTATTGGCTGTTGATATAAGTGTTGTTTTGTCTTTGCATACAAATATTTGCAACAGAGGTACAAACAGGGTACAAAGTCAGTAATTGATAAGTAATAAACTAAAATAAATCGTTTCTTCACTTATGATCCCATAAAGTATATTTGTAAAATCAATATTGATTTATTGATGTAACTATTTAAAGTCTTTCATTTTTAATGTTAAATACATATTTTTTTTTTTTTTTTTTTTTAAATCTGAATTAGCATTATTGTTTCATTCATATTATTATTAAGTCTCGGTAAATCATATTCGTATAAATGACAATTAATAATAAAAAAATGACAGTTTTGTAATGAACTGGCACGGGGGGTGACCTTGAAATATTTGAAGCCAGCTCTCATCTGGTTATTTGAGAAAAGTACTGAGAACGTTATGTTGCACGGTGAGGTAATAATTGCAGATTAATTATGTTGTACTGTGTGTGTGTGCACAATGGCACCAGCTACATGCAGACCTTGTTATGTGATTATCATGCACGTCGCCATGCCGCTCAACAAAAGAAAGGAAAACTGTACACACAATCCCAGACAATAAAAAAAAAAAAATACTTTTTCTCAGCAAATATGAACTGGTTTGAAACTTTTATTGACATTTTCAATCCTTGGCTTTTTGTTGTTGAAATGAATGAACATTTTTATGGTCTGTCTGCCTCTCTCTCTCTCTCTCTCTCTCTCTCTCTCTCTACACACACACACACACACACACACACACACACACACACACACACACACACACACACACACACACACACACACACACACACACACACACTCACACACGCACACACACACACACACACACACTAATTCTCTCTCAATAAAATGATTAAACTATATTTTTTGCCAACAACTAAAAAGTATATAAAACCCCAATAAGCGCTAGAAAATACATGAAATAGTAGTAAATAAATACACGTGTTAATTCCAATCAATTAAAGATAATATTTAGCACAAATGTTAAAGTAATAAAAATATAACACCCGGCCAGCAATTTAATGATCATAATATTGATTTGCTAATTTTATTGCTTCTCATATGTCTATTCGATGTTTTTAATATTAGTGCGCCAAATAGTGCGGAAACATGTTTGCGGTCAATTAGCATATCAAATTATGATGTTATGTATGTGTCATAAAATTTAAGAAGTGTGTCTGGGGTGTAAGGAGTGAGTTTAATTGTAACTTTACTTTCACTACATAAACATAATAATAATTATGCTAGTTCAAATACAGCAAAATAACATAGCTGTATAATTTATACGACATGGAAAAAATTTACTTTTTTTTTTTAAATCGAAATATGGTTAAGTCATATGCAGACTTGGCCAGCGCTCTTTTAAAATGAGCGCGCTCACGCTCATACTCATGAATTTTTTGAGCGCGCTCTTTTTCCGCTCATATTATTCTTGAAAAAAAAAAAGAAGCTAAATTTACACACAAAATTGCCTAAAACTAAGTTTGTTCTATGCTGAGCAATGTTATTCATTGCTCAAGAAGAGCATCGAAAAGCACTCAGAAGGACGTCATGCGCACACACCCTATATATTAATATATATGGTTTAAGACATAGACATTTTTTAAAGTTTTTTTTATTAAATCAATAATCTCCATTATAGTATTGACCAACTGTTTTGAGGTCAGAAAAGGTCAAAATAATTGTTTTTGGTCATATCCATTTCTGTTTCTACTTACTACGCATGTGCACTATGTCAAAACGGAAGCGGATATGAGCGAAATCAATTATAGTCGGCTTCAAAACAGTTGTTCCTTTATTAGTCAATTAAACAGTATTATTTATAAGACAAAGGAATAAAATAACAAAAAAGCAGCGGTTATTATAGGAATAAGTATTTTCAACTTTATTTTATTTACATACATAAAAACAAATGAAATATAAAAAAGTGAAACAGATTTCACTTGTATACGTGAAAAAACTGACATTTTGAGTTTGATAACGAATAGTCGTTACTTCAGATTTTCTACAAACAATTGAAGAATATTATATTAATTTAGATATTTACATTTTTTTAAAGGCAGATATTGAACCAAAAAAAAAAAAAAAAAAAAAAAATTTGGAATATAAATCCTAACATGTACTTGAAAATCAACGGTGATTTTTGGTCGGAGTTATTGATTTCTATTTTTTTTTTCCATTCACGAAATGGCAAATGTAGTTTTATGAATGTAAAATAAATTAGAAATCAGTGACTGGCCAAATCAACGTTGATTTTTATGTATGTTAGGATACAATATAGGACTTTTTTTTTTGTTCAAAGTGTTCTATGGCTTTGAAAGTTCACATGAGAAAACACACATGTTTTTGCAAGAAATAGTTGCTACAAAATGAACTAAAAAAAACATCAGCAGACAAAGGGATGAGATGTAAGATGAGAGATAGGACCCCTAAATTGCAATCGAGGGATGATGTAATGATGTACGCAAATTTAAATAATTCTTTGCAATTTAATGCAAAAAATTGTTAAATCCAAGTTTAAGTAATTTGAGGTAGAAGTACAGTATATTTACAAATTAGGGTACAATTGGGGTGGATAGGGGATGTATTGGGGTAAACTTTGGGAGCATATTTTTTAGGACAACTAGAGTAGTATATTACATATTGTCACTGTGAAGTAGCTTGAGCAATAATTGTTTACTTATTTCTAGTTCTGGTGTATGCCTCTACAAATAATTAAAGCAATAGACCACATAAAACAACATGAATAAACACGAAATGGGATATTCAAAACTCTTGACAATTTTTACCAGAGTGTTAATGTTAAGCCCCACGAGAGAGTGTGAAAATACTGTAAAGTATGCAATTTAAGTGAATATTCATGTTTATGACGTCAGAAACATGCAAAAATCAGTATGAAAATGTTGTTCGGGTTGCATAAATCAAAATTTATGATTACCACTACGGAGCTACAGTTGGGTATTGAGACAAACTAAAGTTATCTATGAAAAAGTCCCATCAAGTGTTTTGTGATATAAATGCTTATGTTTTTCTCTGGTCTATTTCTTTAAGATAATGAAATAAATCTTAAAATTACACAATCTTAGGATAATGATAAAATAAGTTAACTTACATAATATAACAGAAACACAAATTTCAAACATGACGGAAAACGCAAATATTTTTTATATTAGTTTAACATAGCATACATAGACACTGCGATTTAGAATTATACCATGCTACCTTATAGAAATATCATGTATTTTAATTGAGCATTGAGTTTATTAAAGTTGATATAGGTAATAGATAAAAATAAATATGTAATAGGAAGTTTGAATTCATACACGTAAAAAAATTACTACATATTGATCTTCTCGCGTCAAGATGAAGCTACTAAACTTTACAAATTTCCAAAGAATGAATTACAAATTTACAAATTTGCGGCTACCTGGAACTTCACCTACCTGTTTTATATAGAAGAAGCTTCAGGTAGCCGCGAATTTGTAAAGTGTAGATCGTTCATTCATTGGAAATTTGTAAAGTGCAGTAGCTTCATCTTGACGCGAAAAGATTGATATGGACAAAAATAAATACGTAATATAATTATGCTAGCTCATTTTTAGCACAATTTATTCTATACAGCATAATTTATGCTATATTGCATAATAATTATGTTACATAGCATAACTATTCATGTTAATTACAGGATATTTGTTTATGTAGTTTATGCTGTTTTTATTTATGCTATATGGTGTATGCGCTTATTTAACGCGCTTGGAGGCTATTCTGGAGTATAGTGAATAATATTGCTGAGCATAGGACAAACTTTGTTGCAGGCAATTTTCTTTGGAAAATCTGTTAATTTTTTGTTATTGTTATTTTTCTCACATACTTGAGATACTAATTCAACATATTTACAACATCAATGCTCTCCAAAATATTGCAAAGTGTTTTTTTAACCTGACAGAATGAGTTATTTTCCTATGCCACCAATGTTATTGAGTTATCCAGCATGGCGTCAACTTTAACATGAATAATATACATGAATGCATACACCCTATAATATAATGGATTTCAATTATTAGTGTTTTAAAACGCAATAAATTCGTACACAAGTAGAAATGATAAGTAAATTCTTTTCATAGAAAATATAAAAAATATTATGTATTGATACTTTTAAAAATGTTTGCTCGTTATTTAAATTTTCTTCACAACGATAATAACTCAATAAATCGCAAGTGTCCATACATTTTTATAAAATATTGTCTTTAATTTTAACATAAATATAAAGCTCTCATATACAAATAACAATAATTATAATAGATTTTTATAGAATTAAATTTAGAATCACAGTAAAAATTATTTTTTATATTTTTACTATTAAATTAGTTATTACTAATTAGTAGTTATTACACACACACATAATGTCACGTCATCATAAAGCCATAGACCACATAAAACAACATGTACTTTTTAATGAATAAAAACGAAATGGGATCTTCAAAACTGATGACAATTTTTACCAGAATGTTAATGTAGCCCCACGAGAGAGCGTGAAAATACTGTAAAGTATGCAATTTGCGTGAAAATTCATGTTTATGACGTCAGAAACATGCAAAAATTAGTATGAAAATGTTATGCGGGTTGCATAAATTGAATTTTCTAATCTCTGCTACGGGGCTACTGTTTGGTTTTGAGACAAACTAAAGTTATTTATGTAAGTACCATCAAGTGTTTTGTGATATAAATGCTTATGTTTTTCTCTGGTCTATTGCTGTAATAGAAATGAGGAAGATTGAAAATGATTTACTTGATAATTTTATTTCATTTTCTAAAGGTGCTTTCACAATGGGCGCACTCTAAAAAAATTGGTGCATTACTTTAGTTACGAATCATAACTTATTTAAGATAATCACTTTTAAGTTATTATGAGTAGCTAAAATAATGCATTTTAGCAAATTATTAACAATAGCTAATTTAAGTTGTTTTGCGTTTTTTAAAGTTTATTTAAAGCTATTTTAAGTTAAATTAGCTATTGTTAATAATTTGCTAAAATGCATTATTTTAGCTACTCATAATAACTTAAAAGTGCATAATTATATCTTAAATGAGTTAGGATTCGTAACTAAAGTAATGCACCATTTTTTAGCGTAGTAAGAGCTTACGTAAAGTCACGTATAAATTTCCGCAGAATCTTACGTCCATTGTGAAAGCACCTTAAAAAAGAACATAGGTTCTGAATCGGACATAAATAAATACGCAATAATAATAATTATGCTATAGCTTATTTTCGGTACAATTTGTTTATATTAAAACGACACAAATAAAAAAATTATAGGACATAAAAATATTTTAAAGTTCCGTTCTCACGGTGCAATTTATTTTATATTTAGTAAACTTGATTGCCTGCAATCTATACCTCATTAAAAAGCAATAAAATTTTAATGCAATTTATTGCACAAAATAATTGCTTCATATATAAAAATGCTTTTATATTATATTACATACATTTAATTATTTATATTATAGTTTTTTTTTTTATCACTTTATAAATTTTTATAATTTCCTTTAAACTTGAGAAAATTATTAAAACTTTCAGTAAAACTGTCAGTAGTAGATAAGTTAATTAAATAAATGCAATTAAAGTTAATTAAGTGGAGTTTTCGTTTTTTAATTGTAATCCAACACACGTTTCTATTACGAGGAGATTCACAATATCTTGCGCACTATTCCGACGTAATATTTTTTAAATATAAGACTTTCAACTTTTTATATTAATTGAGCATATATATACGGAAAACATTAAAAACAATTGAATTTAAAGTTATTTGAATTAAAACAATTTATTCAATAGAAACAACAGCTTTGAGGCCGATTAAGCTATACAGTAAAAATTTCATCGTATAAAAATATTTTTAATTCAAGTTATAGTTGCTTCATTGTCCCAACGATGTTGTAGAGGAAAATATGATTTATAGACCCCTTGCACATCCTTGCGCTTTGTCGCCATGTTTGTGGTGACTAATGCATTGTCCAGCATAGGGGAAACTTCGTTTTTCCTAATTTTTCACATAAAAAAATTGTTTATTTCAACTCAACAAATTTTTCTCATATCCTTCGAGCTTATTAGGAGCTAGAAATAAGGCTTTGATTGAGGTTTGAAGCTTCTTTTGCTATTAAAAAAATAAAAATGATGTTTTTCCTATGCTGGCCTATGTATTCCTGACCAACAAAATGGCGGCTCTTAAATATGAGTGCAAGCGGTCTATAGGAAATCTAAAAACTCACTGGCCTAAACAAGGTCGTTCCCGCCAAAAGCTGTATCCGTGGTGCTAAACCAATCAGAAAGCGTGTTATAAACCTACTAGCCAATCACAGTTGACTTTACATTTTTAATTACACTGTATCTGCTTGAACTAGTATTGGGAGAAATGTATCTCGTTTATTAATCACGTAAAGCAAAATGTCTATCTCGTTTTTTTTGTAACGGCAAATAAAATGTGTAAGTCGAGCGCCAGCTACACTATGTTTGGAAACGATTTACATATTTTGCTTAGCGTATGTGACATCAAACGACCAACACATATTTTATCTACAACATCGATATGCAAACTGTATTAACAGCATCTTTTACAAGCAAGATCTTTTTTCTTCCCCGATTGTTGAAACGAGGCAAACTTTGCCATGAGTTGTTATGTAAGAAAGCTGAACTTTGATGATCTCTTGCCAACATTTCTTCTTATGGGTCGTTCTTGCTTGTACGGAAAACTGTTAATGTACGTAGTCTCCTTTAATTTCCCCATAAGAAAGCATGTTAAATGACAAAATTGGCTGTAATAGCACTTTTTTATTATTATTATTTTTTTTTATTCACTAAACCCACTTTTGAAAAGCTCTTCTATTTTTTTTATTATTATTTTTTATTATATAAATTATTATTATTATTTTAAAAGGATTGCTACAATCTATGATTTTAAAATGTACGAGTCAATATATTTAAAATGTCTTTTTTCATTTTTGCGTACAAATATAAACTTCATCAAGATCACTTCAGAGATGTAAATTGGGGATTTTATTAGGGGTTGAATTAGCCGTGCTAGGGGTAGTGAGGTCACCGAGGTCACTTTGATCACCGCAGTAGGGAAGCTGACTTATTGTGGGTCATGGAGTGACCTACTGTGATAAAGTTCAGAGAAGTATATGACCTCGTGTTAGGGGTTGAGTTAGCCGTGCTAGGGGTAGTTAGGCCTCCAAGGTCACTTTGATCACCGTAGTAAAGAAGCTGACTTATTGTGGGTCATGGAGTGACCTACAGTGATGAAGTTCAAGGAAGTGTATGACCTCGTGTTAGGGGTTGAGTTAGCTGGGCTAGGGGCAGGGTAGTGAGGACGGTAACACGCCCACGCGAAGATTGCAGAGAGAAGCATGGACATTCCACCAGTGACGAGCACGAAGGCTAGAGGTTGTTGAACTGGAGGGACGATCTCCACGGCGAAATACATCAGCCACCAGATATACCAGGGGAGTCCAACTTGGTTCTGAAAGTTTAGATAAGTTTCAGTTTAACATGCTTTGTATTTGGATTGCTAAAATTATAATGTATGCCATCGTGTATATGATATTTTGTCTTTCTATTTCATACGTTATTTTGGTTTATTTGAATAAAACTTAATTCACTTTAAAATGTGAGCATGGTGCTTTAATTTTATTGCCAAGCTGTATCACCTACATTCTTTACCACAACATGAGTACCATATCATATGACCTTAGGTTCAAAGGTCACCGTCATATGACACCAGGTAGAAAAGTTAAACATTGCAGACTAAAGGTCAAATGTTATTACTTACATTCACTCAGAACATGGGCAAGGTCACGTGACCCCCGGTACAAAGGTCAAAGGTTATGACTTACATATTCGGCCCAGAACATGGGCACTGTCATGTTACTGAAGGGTGATAGCCTCGGTGAGAAGCCGCTCAGAGGTCTGATGACCAGGTTGGACTGACTGCGCGCCTTGCTCTCCATGGGTACGCCGGTCGTCTGTATGGCAAGTAAATCAATCAATCAATCAATCAACCAGTCAGTCAATAAATCAAATCTTTCAACCAGTCAGTAAATCAATCAATCAAACAATCAATCAACTTATTAATCAATCAATTTTAATGAATCAATTAAATCAAGCAGGCAAATCACACAATTAGTCAAATCAACTATCAAATTTAACAGTCAGTTAAATCAACCAATCGATGAAGCAATCAATCAGTAATGGTTATATATATATTTTTTTTTGTACTGCAAGTGTTTGTTTGGTACAAAATGCATTGTAAATAGAATTTCACAACCCTGTACTGCTTTTATATGTAAAATAAATAATACTAAATCAAAAGAATAATATTGTGCAACATAATTATTATTGGTAATACTAATCTTTCCAAGGCAATCCTATGCAGCTTAAATTACGTAATATTAGATATTTTACTCACGGGTTCCACAAGCACGTAGCTGCCGTGTTTGTTCGGGTTTGGAGTCAAGCCGCTGATCTTGGCCGTCAGTGCCGGCGACCCGTGCATGAAGTGAGGGAATGAAGAAGCGATCGGGAAATCTGAAGATAAGTTGAATAATTATTTTTGAGAAATCAAATGAATTTAAAGAAAATAACATTTATTTGTCAATTTTTGAAGGTATTTATTATTACCTAAAGATAAAATTTTTCTTCAATAATAAAGTAGGGAGACTACAAAAAATTTGAGGAAAAACGACTAAAATGCGCATTTGCTACCTATACATTGCAGTATGTCAAACCTATAAAACTGCATAGATATAATGTAATGTACCGACTGCGCATTTCATTTCTCTTTTCCAAATTTGCCCAATCAGCAAGTTCCGGTACAAATTCAACTTTTCAAATATTAATCTTAATAATAAATAATAATAATAATATTTTTCCGCCACCAAAACGTGAAAAATACCGGAAATAAAGAATTATATCTGGTAGAAGACTCATAAAATGCGCAGTCGCTACCTTACATTGAGTGCTTACACGGAAAAAAAAATACTACTAATGGCAGGTACATGTACCGAAATGAAATGAATAACCTGCAATTTTATTGATGCTTTTCAGTCTATAGTTGTGCAGCTTTTTCATTTCCTTGCGGTACCTGTATTTTGCAATAGGTACACTAGAATTTGTAACAAAAGTAGTTATGAACTACAATATCAGTTAATGTAAGTGAGTCACACCTTTATTGTAGCATATTGCACCTGCATTAGGTATTATTGTAGTATAATAATACCTGTGTTCTAGCTTATATGTCTTACCTGTTGTATTGTAGCATATTGCACCTGCATTAGGTATTATTGTAGTATAATAATACCTGTGTTCTAAGCTATATTTCTACCTATTACATTGTTAGTATTAGTTTTTTTAAGTGTATGTTTACTACAAAAGTGGAAAAGGAAGTGGCCGGAAGAGGAAACCACGTGACGGTAAAATTAGAAGGTAGCTCAAGGCTACCTTGCTGCTGGCACGAAGTTTTTTCCCACTTTTACAGTCACGTGGTTTCCTTTTCCGGCACTTCCTTTGCCGTATTTTGAGTAAACATATAAGCACTCATTGTCTACAGTTTCATTGTGTCAAACTATACAGGCGGGGTAATTAATTGCACATAAATTTAAGAACCTATTCAGTTCCATAGATGTAACTCTTTAGTACAAACCAATAACTTGTTTGAAAAAAGTTTAAAAATTAACTTGTTAGTAAAAACGTTATTTCTTGAGCGGTAAGTAGCTAGCTCTTCACATCTTTAAAAACTTTATTTATCTAACAAATTTATTATATAAAAAAAGTAACTCTTCAGATTTCGGTGTGGACTAAAACTTACTGTAGTAACATGGTGACACATCTGTCGCGCCTGAAGGTAATAGAGGAGAAGCGTCGTCTAGTCGCCGGTAGCATGCATTGTCAGGTTTCTCTGCCCCAGAGGCGAAGGTGTCATTGGGCAGCTCGTAGTAATAGCCATTCATGCCGTACCTATTATCATAATAAAAAATATTTTATTGAGCAAATACAATACAAACTTTAAACATAGTTAAAAAGAGTTGTTCAGCAGATCAGAAAAGGCAAAGCACATACAAATTTTGATTAGAGAACCTCAACAGAGAAGCGACAACTTCATGTTTTAGACAGACCTGCAACACATTTTAACACTTGTGACGTCACTAACGCTTTTATCGTTAGATTGTCAACGTTTAGTGACGTCATAACCTTTGATTCCATAATACTTAAAGCATTGCAAAACTATATGCAGTCTTTTTCATAAAAATTTTTTATTACATTGACTTTTGGCCATACAATGCAATCAGATGGAGATTTCAATTGACGTAAAACTGCATTTAAATTTCGAACTCTTAACTCGAAAACGAGCTATTTCGAGCTAAGAACGTGAATAAGTCGCGAAAAAATATTGAGCTTTTGAAAATAAATCAAAAGAACAATTTTTAAAAAAAAGCAAAGAAAAAAGTTTGTCATTTTTGTTTAAAATGGTGTTTCTAATATTCTATCATGCAAAATAAGCTGTTTCAAATATCAATAAAAATAATTTTATTTTATTTATGACTTTTATCCGTCAAAAACAGTTTTTTCATGATGAAAATCAAACTTTTTAGTTCATAGGCTGGAAAGCTCGTTTACAAACTTCGGCTAAAAAAAAAATCAAGCTTTCCGAGCTTTGGCTCGATTTTCGCGTTTAAGCTCGATTTCAAGTTAAACCCGGGTTTCAAATCAAACCGGGCTAATAAAATGTCCAGTTTTTTACAGCTCTATTTAAATACATATTATTTGCATAATATGTCAATAGAATGCAATTTTTTATGAAAGAAATTGTGCAAGCTTTTCTATTTTTTAAAGTGAATACAAAATTTGATATCGAAAATAAAATTGAAAAAAGTTTTAAAAAATGATAAAGTCTATACCTCGATCTGTCACTGACGTAGTAGAGCGGGGTTGCTCGACAGAAGGTCTTGCGCAAGTACACCAGTCTGTCCTGCCTGGTCAAGAACTGAGGGTAAGCCACGCCCTCACTTGCCCCAATCACCTGGTCACATCTCTCGTCATCCCAGTAGTTCAGTCTTGGACTTCCCTTCCAGCGGTCGATCAGGAAGAACTGACGGCTGTGGTTTAGACCCATGTACACTGTGACGTCATCGCTGAAGTGCTCGTAGATCTGAAATATACAGGCGCATGGTGTTTAAATATGTATGTATACCCAGCCCAGAGGTATAGAGCAACGAAACTGAAATTAAAGTCAGGTAGCGACTGTGTATTATGTTCGTCTTTTCCGAATTTGCCCGATCGCCAAGATCTATTTCAGGGAAAAGTTAAACTTAAAAAAAATATAAAAAAATAAAAAAAATCCCACGTTAATATTTTCTCGCCATCAAAACGGGAAAAATACTAGAAATAAATATTTAAATCTTGCAAATGACGCACGAAATTTGCAGTCACTAACTTACATTAATGCTGTTCGTAAACCCTGTTCTCTTGCACCAAAAAATGCGCATTCCATTTGAATAACCAAAGGCGATCGTCATTTTTGGTGCAGAGAACAGGGTTTACGAACAGCATTATTACCTACAGTATCATTGTGACAGTATCATTCAGACCTGCATAAACAATTAAGCCTACGTCACTTTATTTCAAGCCATCTATATATAGCAGCCCAAGAACATGCCATTCTGAGGCACCAATTAGAGAGCGCGTAAGAAAACTTTTGGCGCCTTCGCTCTGTCGTCACTCTAATTAATGACGCAGAATGGTTATAGCTGTTCTGGTCTGGGCTGCTATTGGTGCTTTGAAATAAATTGATGTAGACTTACTGTATTACGTAGTCATAGTTCAATCTAAAACATGTAGGATGCAGGTCACTTCTCTGGTAAAGTTATATTCTTTGACTCTGTGATTGTTTATACACCAGGCCTATAATGATCCAGGCCCTGCCACTGAGTGCGAGGGTTTAATACACAAATACTGACCACTTGCATGATGCCCAGGTTGGTAGTGGGCACTAGAGATGGCATGAACTTTCCAGCCAGCTTGAAGAGAGGGTCCGAGTTGTTCCACATGTAATCACCAGCTCGCATTTCTTGTATCGGCTGCGAGTTGTACTGCATCATTAGCATGTTGAGCCCCAGCTTGGTGAAGAACGACGAGTCCCACAAGTAAGAGGCCATGCCCTGTAAACATTGGCTATGTTAGTTTGATGGTTTTGTGCATACACTATATTTAGTTACTTATAACAATACAATGAGTATTATATAGCTTTTCTTATTCGTCTATATCGCTTCGTTACATTCATTTGTTCGTTCGTTCGTTCGTTCGTTCGTTCGTTCGTTCGTTCGTTTCTTCGTTCATTCATTCGTTCATTCATTCATTCATTCATTCATTCATTCATTCATTCATTCATTCATTCATTCATTCATTCATTCATTCATTCATTCATTCATTCATTCATTCATTCATTCATTCATTCATTCATTCATTCATTCATTCATTCATTCATTCATTCATTCATTCATTCATTCATTCATTCATTCATTCATTCATTCATTCATTCATTCATTCATTCATTCATTCATTCATTCATTCATTCATTCATTCATTCATTCATTCATTCATTCATTCATTCATTCATTCATTTATAAAACATAGTACAGTATAACATTACACTCTTACATTACAATAAGTTATTCGTCTTGTTATATCAACGTTTAAACTAAACCTATGCTACATGTATATTTAGTTACATAAATATCAATGAGTTAGATATCTCACCAGCAGTCCGAAGTTAGCGACGACCAGGGGAGTGTCCATGGTCAAGTTACCGGACAGTTCAGGCAAGAACTCCGCGGTGCGGTGAGCGGTGTACGTCATGGTGTTGTTAGGGTTGAAGTACACGTCAGAGTGGCGCAGTTTCTCCCTGACAAATACAACATCAAGTTATTTATTTTACTTAAAGTAGCAAATCAATTACTGCGGGATTTCACTAAAAACTTATAAAGATAGAAAAATCTTAAATTTTACACACACATTAGTGTATCTTCAACAAAAACAAACAAAACAAAAAAAAAAAAAAAAAAAAAAAAAAAAAAAAGGGCTTTAAAAAAAAAAGTTTTAGTCCCATAAGAGCCCAAGTTAATTTCAATAATTAATTCCTCTCTTATCTGATGGTTGTGACGTAGGGTGACGTAGCACTGATCGGAGGAATGCTAGGTTAAGATATATGAAGCTTAATATTATGATATTGTAGATTAGTGACAAAATAAACAAACTGGCAGCTCAACAATACTAACAAAGTGCTATAGCAGACAACTTTGTGTTCCTGTCTACATTTAACATGCTTTCTTATGAGGCAATGAAGCTGCAAGCTGTTATACCTCAAGTTAGAATTATTTCTCTGAGATGACATTTTTACTGTAGCTTACTGAGCCTACAAGCTATTGTTTTCCTAGATTTCAAGTTATTTGGTTACAAATTATTTGTTCACCCAATTGACTTCAAATCCAGGAAAACAAAAGCTTGTAGGCTCAGTAAGCTACGTTAAAAATTTCAGCTCTGAGAAATAATTGTAACTTCAAGTTATAGCTGCTTCATTGCCCCATAAGAAAGCATGTTAAATGTAGACAGGAACACAAAGTCATCTGCTAGCACTTTGTTAGTATTGTTGAGCTGTCAGTTTGTTTATTTTATCACTAAACCTACTTTTGCAACGTCTGATATTAGTTCTTATGTTATTGCCAAATAATTAACAATACAAGTGCTCTACAGTATAGCAAGTGTTCAATGTACCATCAATTAAGTAATTTATTTTTTTCAATCAATATAGGATAAATGATGTTATTTATTCTTATTTTGTTCATAGCATAAAATTATGTGATAATTATTTATGGCATTTATGCTATTATATTTTTTCAATATCTATGCTATATAATGAATAAATATGGCATTCATTTTCCTTTTCTCCTTCTTCTTCTTCTTTTTTGTTTTGTTTTTTTTACTCCCCATGGCATTTAAAATTAAAATTAAATAAATAAAATTTGTCTAAAAAAAAAAGTATAAAATTGATGCCAATGATAAAAACATAACTTATTTTGACTTAATTGCTAGTTATTCATTTAAAAAAAAAAGTCAAAAGGTTAATTTAAATATTTGAAATCCTTGCGAATTATTATTTACATTTTTTAAAAACATATACTTTAAAATTAACCTAATTTAAATTAAAATAAAAAGTTCAATAAATTAATAATACAAATTATAAATAAAAGTGAAAATTGAACTTTAAGGAGCAACCTTAACCTGTCTAGCTTTCTCATATGAACAGTAAAAATAATAATGTACGATATAGTTAGCAATGAAATAATTTGTTTTTTGAATCATTGTACATAAATAAAAATAAAATTTTATGTAACTTAATCTTGAACTAGAAAATTATATTATCAATGTCAAAAATTTAAGATATAGTTGAAAATACATTATGTAGGCATAAATTATTGAAATTTACTTTTAAACTTGACTTATTAAAACTTTACTTTATATTTTAAAACTTTGGTACCTCGGTATTGCTGATCAATTATGTAAGAGAGGGGTGTTAATTATTGACATTGATGTTAGTTATTACTTCTGTGGCGTACGTGACTGATTTAATACATTGAAATTCCATATAAAAAAAAATTGTAATATATGTGTTTCTTGCTATATAGGCTTTCTCTTTCTTTCAGACCTTTTTTTTTTAATTTTTAATTTGGTATTGAATAAAACCAGATAATAAATTTTAATCTTTATTTTAAACAAAGTTGCATTTGATGTTTTTACAATTTAATTATTATAGGCCAAAAAAATGTTTATATTATACAAATATTTTGACTTTCATTCAAGAATAAGTTATGCAATCTTTCAATGAAATCGGTATTGATCTTTTTTTTTTTTTTTTTTTTTTTTGTTTTTTTTGTATGTTAAAACACGTAATTGTGTCTACTGTCTATAGTATATTCCTCATATAAATATTTGTGACCTCAGTGCAGTAGTTTTCTAACAAACACACTAACAAGAGGCTAATGTTACAATGTTAAATTAGTGCATTTTACTGTCTTAAAACACGTAAAAGTATGTCTAGTATTCTACATTTAAATATTTGTGACCTCAGTGCAGTAGTTTTCTCACAAACACACTAACAAGAGGCTAAAGTTACAATGTTAAATTAGTACATTTTACTGTCTTAAAACACGTAAAAGTATGTATAGTATTTCACATTTAAATATTTGTGACCTCAGTGCAGTAGTTTTCTCACAAACACACTAACAAGAGGCTTCTACAATGTTAAATTAGTGCATTTTACTGTCTTAAAACACGTAAAAGTATGTCTAGTATTTCACATTTAAATATTTGTGACCTCAGTGCATTAGATTTCTCACAAACACACTAACAAGAATTGCATTTTACTGTCTTAAAACACGTAAAAGTAAAATCATTCAAACACTCGTAATTTTTGGGGGAAAATAAAATATATATATATATATATATATATATATATATATATATATATATATATATATATATATATATATATATATATATATATATATATATATATATATATATATATATATATATATATATATATATATATATATATATATATATCATAATTTTTTTCTGAAATATTTCGATTTGTTATTCATTTCATTTATTTATTATTTTACTATTATTATATAATTTTTATATGGAGCATTGTTATTATATTAAATTATTTTGAAAGGTGTTAAAATTTGCTTGCCTATACTTAAACTAAGGATTAAGTAGGATCTATTGCATGTTTGTGTTATAAAATATAGGACATTCATGTATATGTATCGCCGTGCGAGATAAATTATGGCTGAAATAATGATAATAATAAAATTGGCGGTGTAAAAATTAGAGTACAATAAAGTAATAAAATATAATAAGACACAGAAATGTGAAGTAAAATTTGAGTGATTGCTTGGAAATTTAATGATTTTGAAATTGTATGCAAGTAATTTTATTGCATTATAGTAAAAGCATTGCATCATGTGATTAGGGTTTTAAAGGGATCTTCACGATCTTGCAATTAAAAAAAACCTCAATAATGCATGGCTATATGGTACATTATGCCACTTTCGTACAGCCCCACAAACTGGGAATAAAACTTGTAAAGTAGACAACCTGCGCTACAATATCTATAGGGTGTATGCGTATGACGTCATATTTAATGCACTTCGAAGCCATACTGGAGTAGTGAATAACATTTTCAGCATAGGAAAAACTTCAGTTATGGCTATTTTCTTTGGAAAATCAGTTAATTTTTTTGTTATTGTTATTTTTTTAACATACTTGATATAATAATTCAACATATTAACAGCCTTCTAAAATATTGCTTATAGTATTTTTAAACTGTCAAAATGAGTAATTTTTTTATGCAGCCCATTTTATTGAGTGATCCAACATGAATGCATTATACACCCTATTAAAGACTTGTATTTAATGACGTCATGTATTTCTACAGTTGCCTACTTTACAGTTTTTTAGCCTCAGTTAGTGAGGCTACAGAAGTGACCTAATATGTGTCTGATCACTCTGATCACATCTCACTATCTCAGGTTTTTTTTTTTTTTTTTTTTTTTTTCTTCCTAAGACCAAGATTCCTTTTTGAAGCCTCATAAACTGGGAGAAAATTTATTAAAATCTTTTAAACTTGTGCTATTATTTCTACGCTCTAAAGGTAGTAAGTAGAAAAAGTTGCTTAAAACTAAAAGTTTAGTTATGTTATGTCAAACCACGGTGGGTCAAATACACGGTCAAATATTTAACAGTAAATAAATAATAAATATACTTTACAGTTAGTATAGTTAGAATAATTTTAAATGTTAAATTTAAGTGAAAACTTGTAAACCAAATTCAAGTTTTTTTTTTTTTTAAATAAAAAATGTTTGAGAAATTTTATAAATATATCGCATAAAATCAAATATTTAAATGGTAAACACTAGACGTGGTGCGTAATAAAGATTGGTAAAAAGAATTCAATGTAATAATAATAACAATTAATGGCTTTTATTGGGCTAAATTAGGCTAAAAACCTCTCAATTTAACTCAACTGTTTTACACTACAGTCAGTTAACAGTTATAAATTAGTATAAACACAAATTTCATCATGCTAATGATTTTTTTTTTCACTTATAATTAATAATTTTTAAATAATCCATGTTGATAACTTTTAATTTTGTCAATCAGGGTTAATATTTACCTGAATATCCAGGGTCCGACCTCCTGAAGGTTCAGTTTCTCTCGACCTGCGAGGAAAGCCTCTTTGTTGGTGATGTTGAAGATGTAGAGTCTCATGAGGACCTCGTCAGGGGGGTTCTTCCACCACTCGAAGGCGGGGAAGCCTTTGATCATGCGCAGTCTCTGAAATTTTACAGAACATCTTAGTATCACAAATATTTTGGAAAAGATAAGTTTAGAAAATACACATTAATTAAATGTTTTATATAGATGGCTAGTATCTCAAAATCTAAAAAGAAAACTTCGAAACTTTATGATGTCTTTTGAAAGTTCGCAGTAACAGCTACCTAGGATAAAATTTTCAGAACCCGTGACCATCAGAGAAGAGAGAAAATAATTTTTGAAATTAACATGGGCTCTTATGGGAATATAACTTTAAAAAATCATAATTTAAAATCTACCATGGTGACCCCCTATTTTTTATGTTTTTAAAGATACCTTATATCCCTGTGCAAAATGTCATATTTTTCTTTCGTTATAACTTTTTAGTCAAATCTTGCAGTACCTGTTTACACGACTTTAATTTTAGTTTAAAAAAATAATAGTTACAACATAAACAAATAAATTCATACAAAATAAATATTATTCTTTATTCAATTTAATATTTAAAAAAAAAAATCGTTGTATGACAACTCAAAGCCAAGAACAAAAATTTCAAACAAATAAAAATAAACTTTATCTTTGGTTATAAAAAATAATGTGAAAATTGAAATAATAATAAATTACAAATCCTTGGCCTCCGATCAAAAGATTGACCCATCAACCAAAATTTTGACAACCTTGAGTTGGCCATAAATTGTTGTGAAGACGTTAAATAATTAATTATTAGAAATTAGAAAAGTGAAAGAAAAAGTCCATTGTTGTCTTCCTGTTTGCAACAATCACTCAACAATACTTTGTCATGCAGTACACTTTGCGTACTGTACCACACGGAGAGAATAAGTTACGTAATTTATGCTGCATTTATCTCGTTATAGCATAAATGATGCCAAAATAGAACAACATAAATAATTATGCAGTACATCATAATATTTATGCTATGTAAGATAGTTATTAAAATGTATACAGTATGTTTTTATTGTTTCATAAAGTGCCGTCACATATCTCCGGTTCAGTTGATAGGACTCATTGTCCTAACTGACTGCGCCTTTTGTTCAATAACCTATCAATTATTATCTATATTTCATTTCATCTGCTTCTAATTTTTGGTTTGAACAATAAATACTATTACTTATTTATTTATTGTGCTGTATAGCATAAATATTATGAACAAATTGTGCTAAAAGTGAGAATATGTATTTAATTATACATAATATTAATATTTAATATTCAGTCTTAGGTTCTATAAAAAAATTTTTTTCAACGATATCATTATTTTTTTCAAACAACCTCCACGATAAAAATAATGCAATGATAACGATAGGTTTTCGATAACGATAACTATAATACAATATCTTTATTGCAACAAAATATTTTAAATCTTGCATCGTTAGTTTACTATATCTATGTACTGATTAAATGCTTCATTTAGAATTAATTCTTTACTTCTTTTCTTTTTTTTTTTTTTTTTTTTTTTTTTTTTCTTCTTTTTTTTTTTCGTATTTTTTATTTACGTTACTTACTTTTGTGGGTATTTTTTCTCTTTTTTGATCTAAAGTATTGTTAGCGATGCGATGATATAATATCGTCAATTTTTGTTTATATATATATATATATATATGATAAAAATTTCATTTTTGTCTTACCTTCTGTAAAACAACTGGGCTTTCACTCGCTGCTTAATTTGATGATAAAAATAACACACAACACCAAAACTTGTCACTATATAAATTAATAAAATACTCAATTCACAGATTTTTAAAAACTGTGAATTGAGTATTTTATTAATTTATATAGTGACAAGTTTTGGTGTTGTGTGTTATTTTTATCATCAAATTAAGCAGCGAGTGAAAGCCCAGTTGTTTTACAGAAGGTAAGACAAAAATGAAATTTTTATCATCATGTCACCTCGCTCGATATTCAAATTTTCAAACATATATATATATATATATATATATATATATATATATATTATTATATATATATATATATATATATATATATATATATATATATATATAATAACGATATACGATATTATAACTTTCAAAAAACTGTAAATATATAACGCATGATAACCAAATATCGAAATAGTTATCGTATCGCTATCATAGATACGATAATCGAACACAAGACTGCTTATTTTTGACTGTGTATTGAGAGAAACGATTCGTTTCTTTAAATAATATTTCGATATGATTTTGTGAACAAAATGTCTATCTCCTTTTTTACACATTTTCCTACTCATGACAAAAAACGGGATAGACATATTTTTCTTCTCATGGAAAAATACAAAATACACATTTTGTTTCTCGTGATAAAAAAACAAGATAGTAATTATGTTTCTCGTCACAGAAAACAAGATATACATTTTGCTTCTCGTGACAAAAAAAGAGATAGACATTTTCTTTTCCACAACATTGATTTCTTCCAGTGTAAAAGTCAAATAAAATCAATCCATCAATTATTTACCAAAGAACTTCACACATATACTGTAGTTTAATTATTCAAAATTTGGCAGACGTCACTTCGCAAGGCTAACAATTACAATATTAGAAATAAATCAATGAATTACCGAGTGTTGCACAACAGCTTTCACTTCATACATACATACATACAAAGTACATACATACATGACTGATTGCAATATTTAGGTACATTGGCATGTCAATGTGAATTGCTAACGTAATTAATCTTACCAGTACTCGCCGTGGGTAATAACAAAAAATATTAATTTTTATTGTAGAAAATTATGTAACTATATGTCTATATGTATGGTATGTATGTAGGTTTGTTATCGCTTTTTTTAAATATGAAAAAGAAAAAGTTCGGTCAAGGGTATAAATTTTTTTGTTTAAAATTTTTAACGAGTTTAATTATTTAGATATAATCGCAAATCTTTGCAACTATAATCAATAATATGTATTTTTGTGTATATATTATATAATTATACAGTGTATGTATACTGTAATATTGCACCAAGATTAAAGGTAATTTTAATATACTATAGTATATCAATTAAATTAATTAAATTATTAATTTGTTACTGATAACTTTTGAAATAAAAAAAATATTTTTATCTCTCTCTCTGTCTCTGTCTGTCTGTCTGTCTGTCTGTCTGTCTGTCTGTCTGTCTGTCTGTCTGTCTGTCTGTCTGTCTGTCTGTCTGTCTGTCTGTCTGTCTGTCTGTCTGTCTGTCTGTCTGTCTGTCTGTCTGTCTGTCTGTCTGTCTGTCTGTCTGTCTGTCTGTCTGTCTGTCTGTCTGTCTGTCTGTCTGTCTGTCTGTCTGTCTGTCTGTCTGTCTGTCTGTCTGTCTGTCTGTCTGTCTGTCTGTCTGTCTGTCTGTCTGTCTGTCTGTCTGTCTGTCTGTCTGTCTGTCTGTCTGTCTGTCTGTCTGTCTGTCTGTCTGTCTGTCTGTCTGTCTGTCTGTCTGTCTGTCTGTCTGTCTGTCTGTCTGTCTGTCTGTCTCTCTCTCCCTCCCTCTCTCTCTCTCTCTCTCTCTCTCTCTCTCTCTCTCTCTCTCTCTCTCTCTCTCTCTCTCTCTCTCTCTCTCTCTCTCTCTCTCTCTCTCTCTCTCTCTCTCTCTCTCTCTCTCTCTCTCCTCTCTCGTTACCCCGATGTTTCACATTTTGTAACCACAATGCCATGCCTGTGAGGACGCAGTTTTTAGCACTAAATGTTCTCCACAATGACACTTATCACTTATACTTGCGAAGGTTGTATATTATGTCACTTAAACATATATTGACATGATAGGAGGCAAATTTGTTCTTCATATATAATTTCAATTTTATTTATTTGTCGTATGAAAAGTTACCAAATTTGATTGATTACATCAATTTGAATATTCTTAAATGTTTTAAGTGAAATGTCTGTTTTTGTAGCTTATTTACATGATTTAAAATTAATTAATCAGTAAACTAAATCATTGTACTACTAGTACTTCTACTAAAATACTAACTATTTTATTGTATGTTTTACTGATTGACTATTGAAATGCTGCAAATCAAAACTCGGTATTTAGGTTATTGACATGTTCAATCAATCAATCAATCAATCAATCAATCAATCAATCAATCAATCAATCAATCAATCAATCAATCAATCAATCAATCAATCAATCAATCAATCAATCAATCAATCAATCAATCAATCAATCAATCAATCAATCGATCGATCAGTCAGTCAATTACCTATTCAATCAGTAATTATTGAATGATAAGATCGATCAATCAATCAATCAATCGATTAATCGATTGATCTATATCGATCAATCGTTCCAATAAATCTAAATGTTTTCTCCTGCAATTGATATTTTCTGGTTGAAGCAATCGTGTCAATCATAAGCTAACTCAAGTTAGCTGATGAGCTCGCTGACTTAAAGCAGCTAGCCAGACAGACAGACAAATAATGTGTGCAGATATTTCTCGAACCTCAACACGGAACTGCACACGACTTCAAGAACCAATAATTACCAACATATTTCACTATATATAAATATACTATTATTACCTACGTCTAGTATCATATACTATTATTGTAAATGCCACCAGCAAGGTTGAGAACAAGAAATACAAAAAACCTTGGAATTTTTCTTGCAGAATTATTATTTTTCTCTAGTAATTTTTGTAGTATTTTAAGTTTGTTTTGTTTTGTTTTTTTTTTGTTTTTTTTTTTGTTTTTTTTTTTTACAACGCATAAAAAAGAAAGAAAGTAGTCGAGTGTAAAATTATTTCTAGAAAAAAAATATATTTTTTTTTCTAGAAATAATAAATATATATATATTTTTGAGATTTTTTATTTCTTTCATTTTTTCTGTTAATGACAATTTGTAATGATAGCAAAACTGCACCTTGAAAACGAGAGATTTGTTTTTAAGTCTGCAGGAATTATATTTATGAGATAAGTTTATTCTGTAAAATATAGTGAGGCTTATTAAAAAGAATTGACTGCTCCTAAAAAAAAAAACTAGACACATTCATTGGTTGATCTTGTTTTTTGAGACGCTAATAGTAATTAAGTCACATGTTGAGAATGGATTTTTTTTTTTTTTTTTTTTTTTTTTGTGAAGTTTTGTTCATTTTTATCAGGTCTAAAGTTCTACATGAAGAAATAACAATGATCAACCATACATATAAACGTAGTAAACAGGTAATGCCGTCATGATCAGGTGTTTTTAACAAAGGAAAAATATTGAAGCTGGCTGCTAAATATTTGTGTACAGAATAGGGTTGCCAACTATTCAGAATGCGAAAAAAGGACATGGCCCTTACCCAACTGGGGGGTCTGGGGGGCGAAGCCCCCCAGTAGCCCGCCGCAGGCGTGATTTTTTTTATAACACGCCCCTTTTTCTTTGAAAAAACAAGCAAAATAATCAATTTTATAAGTAATAAAAGTAAAGTTTAATATTCAATCTTGTGTATGTAACACATACTTTTTTAAAATTTAGATAGGAATTTCTTTATGTTTGGTAAAAAAAAAAAGTAGCAATTTGTTTATTGTTTTATTTTTTATGTTAAAAAAAATAATAGAAATATAGACTAGATCATCAGACGCAATGAATTGAATAATTTAAAAATACATTAAATAAAATGCACACATTTTTAATTAAATTTGACACTGACAATTATAAATAATTATTAGGGACCGGATCTCCAGTTTGTTCAGTTTTTGAAATATGCATGCTAGGTTACAGATGTCCACGAATCATGATTTTTTATGACCAAAAATGCAAAAAAGTTTGGACTGAAAAAAACTGTTTTTGAAATTTGTAAACTGGGTCGGTTATTTTAAGTTTTTGTCAGTTTGTATACCAGTTTTTCTCAGTTTTGGAAACTGAAAATAGACTTTTACTGTGCAAAAACTTAAAATACCGTGTTAAAAAAAAAAAAAGAAGAAAAAAAAAAGAGTATAAATACTTTGAAATAAGTATTTTTTAGGCATATCTCAAAATTATCTGATTTCAACTGAACACGAATAAAAAAAAGATTAAAAAGAAGTTTTCAAAAATACAAGAACAGCTCTCATTGATACTGGCTGGTAAAGTGTATCAAATAATAATTTAACCGATTTTTTTTATTGTTATTTTTTCTTTTTCATAAAAAAAAAATAATAAAAATATCTTTTTTTATTGAAAAATGTTTGTTTCTAAGTTAAAAATTATCACAACTGAATTTCACTGTTTTTGTATAATTGAACTGAAAGTGAACTGATTTTGCTGTTTTTACAAACTGATTATGCCAAAAAACTGGACTGAATTCAGTACTGAAAATGCACATTTTCAAAACTGAAAATCCGGTTCCTAATAATTATTGATAACACATATTTACATTAGTAGATAGGTTTCATAGATAATATAATTGCAAAAAATACTGTGTGCACTGCACACTGAACTTCTGTAAGTTGTATTTTTTTTATTATCAAATTAAATACTGTGCATGAAATGTAATTTTTAACGTTTTTAATATTTTTTTAATCTAAAATTTCTAAAAAGGGGAGTAAAGTGTCCTTTTTTGGAAAAAAAGTAAAAAAGGACAAAAACCTCGAAAAAAGGACTGTCCTTCTGAAAAAAGGACAGTTGGTAACCCTAGTACAGAACGAACTATTAGAACTATTAGAATGAACTCTTGAGCAAGCTTTCATATTTTTCTTTGTGAAAAACATCTGATCATGACGTCGTTACCTCTTCACGACGTGTATGTGATTTTTACTTACGATGTATTTCAGTAATAAATTTTCATTCATACGTTTTATTAGTGAATATTATTTTAATTATTTTTCAACGAGTAAAAATGTATCAAAAATGTTGGATTCAAAAAAAACACGTTTTTTGCTCGTGTAAAAACTGCCTGGCGAGAGTGTGCGAATGACATGAAGTGCATTCTCAATGTATTCGGAAGTCAAATTCTTACACAAGCAAAATACATAAATTTTTCGTCAAACCAAACATTTTTTTGTATTATGAGATGAGTAGACAAAACTATATTCAATAAATATATTTTTATTCACTTGCTTAATTTTAATAATTTGAATAATCAATTCGAAAACATTTGTATTGAAAAGTAAAAAGAAGCGCCAGCTCATGCTGGAGAGAAAATATTTAGCAGTCTTTTTACTTTTGTGTGTATGTTTTCTTGTATATGACAATAATAATGTACAGAACGAGGCTATTATTGTCATCTCTATTGTTGTGAGACACCGCACGATTTAGGGCTTAATTCTAATACCAAAACAAACTTTGATTCATCACAATAATAAGATTTGAATTCTATTTTCATCTTAACTCAACAAAATTTACGGAAGTGAAATTTTGATTTGGTAACTCAAACTATGGTTGTTAGTGTAATTTTTTATTTATTTATTTATTTATTTATTTATTTATTTATTTATTTATTTACTTACTTATTTATTTATTTATTTATTTATTTATTATTATTTAATTTTTTTTTTGCCATATTGTGTTATTGTGCTACACCAAACCCAATCCCAGTCAAAACATTGTCTTATCGACAGCTAAGGACTTTCTAAGTATTGGAAAAGCACACACGGGCCGGCCACTGTTTAAGTACACAGACCGGCATTCACCATGACAGCCTAGAGAACCCATGGAAACGTCTAGGCAGGCTGGTCTGTGCAATCACATCAATCATGCACCTCCCAAAAGCTGTGCGTCGTCATGGAATGCATTTAAACATTCAACGTGTTGTGCTCTCACACTTGACGTTCGCACCCAGTAGTGGCTCGAACCTATACTCGGCGAGGAGTACACAGTTACGAGTCAGCTGCCTTTACCACTTGGCATTATCAGTTGAAATTGAGTTATTTTAATCGATTAATTGGTATATAGAATATCGAAAAAGAAGAGTTAATAAAGATAATGTTACTTTACCTCGTTCATAAGCACGTCAAATGGCGGGAAGAAGATCGCGAGAAGTCCCAATGTAAAACTGATGCTGCCAAAACTGAACAAGCACCATAGACCTGCAAACATAAGAAATATCATAAGAGTTGGGTCTCGTCTATAATAACAACAACAAAGGCATAGACCACATAAAACAAAATGTCAATATTGATATATGAACAAAAATGTGTATCTCG
Source organism: Ecdyonurus torrentis (assembly GCA_949318235.1). Taxonomy (NCBI): domain Eukaryota; kingdom Metazoa; phylum Arthropoda; class Insecta; order Ephemeroptera; family Heptageniidae; genus Ecdyonurus; species Ecdyonurus torrentis. The sequence goes on along the minus strand of OX439128.1, from coordinate 53,413,582 downwards.
TTTTTTGTCACTTTTGGCAAAATGTCTATCTCGCTATTTGTCACGCGTTGCAAAATGTGGAAATTCAAAATTTAGCTACACATTTTAGTCAAATAACAAACTTTTTTTTAAATTAAAAATATTATTAAAACTTTTTTTGGAAAAAAAAAATGTAATTTATTCGAAATGATTTGAAAGTTATAGTGTTTGTTTTGTTGGAAATATATATTGTACAAAGAATTATTGTTAAAATATAGTTCATCTTTTAACGATCTCCGGTCCGAGTCAGTCACCTTCCACGTTGAGTATTTTTTTTACAGTGTACTAGCACTTAGTTTTTACAGTGTAGTTTAATTGTATAGGTTGACAAGAATACAAACAAAACGTCATTTGCACGTCACTCAGAAGTATTGATTCATTAAATCAGATGATAATATGTCTATATATACAATACACATCACAATTTGAAGTATTTTTCTTACAGTGTACTAGCACTTAGTTTTTACAGTGTAGTTTAATTGTATAGGTTGACAAGAATACAAACAAAACGTCATTTGCACGTCACTCAGAAGTATTGATTCATTAAATCAGATGATATGTCTATAATACACATCATAAAAATTGATGACTAATTTTAGTTATTTGTTATGTAAAAGTTTTTAAAAAGAAAGTACTTTCTTTCCATATTATATTATGAATACATTTCACTGTATAAATTTACTACAATTTTAATAAGATTTTACTATACTCACACAGAAAGTATGAATTACGTAATTTATGCTGAACTATTACGGCATAAATGATGGAAAAGTAAAACATACAAATAAAAATCATAATTACGTATATAATTTATGGTGCATTTATATCATCTACATAAATGATCAAAAAATAGAATAACATAAATAATTACGCTGTACACCATAATATTTATGCTATGTAACATAGTTATTATGCAGAACAGCATCAAGGGCTACGCGGCATTTCGGTACTAGTGCAATTTCCGCGGGTGCAATTTTGGCACATGTGCAATCTACGCCATGCCTACTAATGGCACATCTGTACAGTCTAAGCGTATAAAGATGTTTCTAAAAAGGTGAGTGCGGAGAATGCACATGTGCCAAAAATGCACCCGCGAAGATTGCACTAGTACCGAAATGCCGCGTAGCCCTCGACTTTTTTAATCTCAACTATATTACATAATAATTATGCTACATATAGCCAGGGGCGGATCCAGGGGGGGGGCGGTGGGGGCGACCGCCCCCCCCAAACGGCCCACGTGGGTGGAAAAAAATGAGCAAAAGTTGAAAAAAAGTTAGTCCAAAAAAATTTTTTTTCGCGCCTTCGGCGCAACTTTTATTGCTGGATAAGCGTTTGAATCCTGACTACAGTAAATATACAGTATAACAAAAAATAATTTTTTTAACATCCCCTAGTTGTCATGTCATCAGGGTAATATATCAGAGATATAGTTCTGTTAATACTTAATACTTGGACCTCCACGAAATATTTTGCTCA
>OX439128.1:53384588-53407088 GCA_949318235.1 Ecdyonurus torrentis | reverse complement strand
AACCGCAAGGGCTAACATGCATTTAGCCCCACGGCCCACGGGGCACCTGTCAACAAAGGGCTCATATATAACATGAAAATAAATGACCACTGGCCAAAATAAATACGTAATAATTATGCTAGCTCATTTTGATCAAAATTTGTTCAATGCAGCATAATCTATGCTATACAGCATAATTACAATGTTAAATAGCATAAATATTAGGTTGTACAGTACAGCATAATTATTTATGTTGTTCTAATTTAGCATTATTTATGCTATATTATAACATAAATGCAGTATAAATTATGTAATTTATTCTTTCCGTGCATTGCATAACAAACTAATTTATGCTATATTGTACAATTATTAATTATGCTAAATAAAATAATAGTTAACATGTTCAGCATAATTACTTATGTTATTACAAAATAACAACATTTATGCTCTAGGAATTATTCCATGGAGCATAATTTACGTAATTTATTCTGTCCGTATATATGTGCCAAATAACTATATTACATAGCATAAATATTATAATTATTTATGCTATTTCAATTTTAGTAACATTCATATGCAAATAAAGCATAAATTTAATATAATTTACTTATTTATTCTTTGAATTATGTTGTTAAATAACTATTTTCTAGTATAATTAAATTTTATAATTATTCCCGGACATAAATAATATACGTAATAATTATGCTAGCTCATTTACAGCACAATTTGTTCAATATAGCATAATTTATGCTATATTACAATATTATTTGGTTATATAGCATAAATATTATATTGCAAGCATAATTTTTCATGTTGTTCTAATTTAGCATAACTCATACTATAATGATATAAATGCAGCAAAAGTTACGGAATTTATTATTTCCGTGTTTATGCTATTTAAAAATTTATGCTACAAGAACATAAATGCAGCATAAATTACATAATTTCTTATACATGTTGGATAAATAAAAAAAGTTACAGTAATATAAAAAGTATTAATTCACTTACTCACAAACGCCGTATATACATTGATATATTATAGACAGTGAATTACATAATAGTAACCCTGACCTAGCCAATAAAAAAAAGTATACAACAAGTTTTCATAGCACAAGGCTGCTAGATAAAGAAGGTAATATCAATGTTAATATTTGGAGACACAATTTCAAAACTACTTATCAGTGTTTTGTTTTTACCTATATACCATATGTGATTGAAGTGGGTGACAAAATGAGTCATATATTTTGTGACACTGAAAATTGGCATATTTATATGTTGTTAGGTGACCTGTTGTTTTTTAATAGCCTTGGGACGTATGGTATTAATTATAATCCGGTTTTGGTGTTTTTTATGTAGTAGTGTTTGCTTGCGAACACGTGCGACAAGTGATTTGCTGATAAAAGTAATGTAGTTAAACATCAACTTTTTGTACACATTTTTTTTTTTTTTTGGTAATTAAATACAAAATCAGTGTTTTTTTTAGTATATTATTATTATTTTGGTTGCAGCATCAAAGTTGCATGAATCTACATAATTATCCATCAATAATAACTTTTCATTATATGTACGGTACATTGTATGCTCTATTAGTTATAGAAGTCACATACGTTGTACAATTATTTTTATTGGCGATGAAAAAAAAAAAAAAAAAAAACTAAAGTGTATAGTGTAGGCGTTTAAGTATGCCTAGTACCCCTAGCTCCTGTAATTTTTTTGGAATCAGTGCAAAAGTTTTTGCAAAAATCGAAAAAAAAAAAAATTTGGTGTACAGAAGGAAGGTCCTTAGAAAAAAAAAAAAGGTCCTCGGATAAAAGGTCGTATACCTGTGCGCAGTTCACCGATACGCTATACCTGTGCGTACTCGAGGACCTTTTTTTTCCGCGGACCGTCTATCAGACATTCAAACATAAGTGTAATGTTAAATAAGGCCTTTAATTGGTGCTACGTCACCGCCACTGGTATCAAGCATTACAAATATTTTGTATAATTCATTTAATTTACATATTATTATTATTATTATTTTAATATTTTGTATCTGTTATTAACAAATTCAACGTGATGTCCATATGTCCAGTATACTGAATCTCCATTCGTTGTATATGAAACATTAATAGTTAAGTAGCTTCAGTATGCTTTTGAAATCAGCTCGTCACCAGGATTACATTGAACTAGCTACTGAAGCTGCTAACTTGTATACAAATCAATATTGATTGATTTAAGCAGCTTCAGTCGCCAGTTCAATGTAATCAGCTGGTCACCAGGTTTACATTGAACTGGCTACTGAAGCTGCTAACTTGTATACAAATCAATATTGATTGATGTTAGCAGCTTCAGTAGCCAGTTCAATGTAATCAGCTCGTCACCAGGATTACATTGAACTGGCTACTGAAGCTGCTAACTTGTATACAAATCAATATTGATTGACGTTAGCAGCTTCAGTAGCCAGTTCAATGTAATCAGCTCTTCACCAGGATTACATTGCACTGGCTACTGAAGCTGCTAACTTGTATACAAATCAATATTGATTGATGTTAGCAGCTTCAGTAGCCAGTGCAATGTAATCAGCTCGTCACCAGGATTACATTGAACTGGCTACTGAAGCTGCTTTGCTAAAATTTAAAATTGCGGACGAAGACTATAATATATCAAGGTATAAACCCGATGCTGTCATACTATGGGTTTGTCATACATTATATGATGTTACTGAATATTTAACATGATTTACATGACACTTGATGAATATTAAATATATGATAATGAGTTGGTAAGTCCCAAAGTTGATGATATTTACGGATCTTCAATTACTGTAATTAGAGTCTCGTGGTAAAGTACCTTACTGTGTAATGCAAGGACGCATACGTACTTATAGGCACGGTATTAAAATAATAACAAGTGATGCGCATGTAGTGAGTCATTTGTTTACAGTTTCAAAACAAGGAAACTGTGAATACTAATTAGTAGAGCCTTTTTAATACTAAACATTTTTGTTTCTCTAAGCCATAGACCACATAAAACAACATGCTGTGCTTTTTAATGAATAAGAACGAAATGGGATCTTCAAAACTGATGACAAATTTTACCAGAATGATAATGTAGCCCCACGAGAGAACGTGAAAATACTGTAAAGTATGCAATTTGCGTGACTATTCTCTGACGTCAGAAACATGCAAAAATTAGTATGAAAATGTTGTGCAGGTTGCATAAATCGAAAATTCTGATCACTACTACGGAGCTACAGTTGGGTTTTGATACAAACTTAAGTTATTTATGTAAGTCCCCTCAAGTGTTTTGTAATATTATTGCTTATGTTTTCTTCTGGTGTTATTCCTTTAAAATAAATAAATTTAAAAAATATTTTTTCCCATAGTATGTAACTTAACAAAATTAAAAATGTAAAGTTCAAACTTCATCATGAATAATAAGTATCGTGTTTTGGTATAATTGATAATTTAAAAATGTACAAAAGTAATAACTAGCTCTGATAATTGCTCATTAAAGCAATCAGTAATTACTTACAATTAAAGTGCTGGAGATATTTTTAAGCAGCCTCAGGAGTGAATTATTTCAACAATTAAAATTCCACGTCGTGTCAGCTTGACCAGACTTACTGGAGGCTTGGCTGCAGCGTGTACACTCACAGAATAAATGTCTACTTATTTGCAACGAACTAATTACGAATTACGAAGGAATTACCTCTCTCTCTCTCTCTCTCTCTCTCTCTCTCTCTCTCTCTTCACTATATCTATTCTCTCTCACACAATCTGCAATAAGGGTGCATCATATGAAACTCGTAATGGGGGGGACAATTATTACATTGATTTGTCACTCAGTAAAAAGGGTCCTGAATACTGTATTCCCCAACTATATAATGCATTACCACTTTGTATTAAGCAATGTGAATCATACTTATTATTTAAGAAATCAGTACAGAAATACCTATTAGTAAATATGTTTTATAGTGTGTCTGATTATTTATTGGTTAATAATGTCAAATATAATTAAGCTTAAGTAGGACAAAATTTGCTATATATTATTTGTATTTTGTTGTGTGTATGTTGTGTTTTGACTCGACTTGTTCTACTCTGTAAAGACATGGAACGTAATAAAATCTTATATCTTATATCTTATCTTATATCTTATATCTTATATCTTATATCTTATCTTATATCTTATTTTTACTTCAGCTACTAACTTATTTGAAATAAACACTTTTAAGTTATTATGAGCAACTAAAATTAATTTAGCAAATTATTAACAGTAGATGTTTTCAGTTGCTTTCAGTTATTTTTGGCTATTTTAAGTTAAAATAGCTATTTGTTAATAATTAGCTAAAATATATTATGTTAGCAACACACGGAAAATATAAATTTAAGAAATTATTCAGTTACATAGATGTAACTCTTCAGTACCAACCAATAACTTGGTTGACAAAAATATTAAACAGTAACTCGTTAGTATAAACGTTATTTCTTTAGCGTTGACTCTTTAGATTCTAAAAAACTTAGTAATTTTATTGCATATTCTGGAAGAGTTCATTGTCCTGAATCGATTGATATGTGAATTTTTTATTTTTAAGTTCATTAAGTATTTTTAATTAATTTTTAAAAGTCGTGAAATGACGTCACAGGCTGCAACGTTTTCCTATGTTCACATGCATAAGCTGTACACGTCATTTCGTGACTATCAAAAATTAATTAAAAATACTTTATAAAACCAAAAATTAAAAATCCACATATGTTTCGATTCAAGGTAATGTTTTATATTAGAATATGAAATAAAATTAACCACTAAATTTTTTTTTGTATTCTTTCTCATTGTGCTGAAAATGAGCTAGAATGATTAAATTGAATATGTTTTTGTACCTGTAATATTTAAAAAAGCCACTAGCAGTTTATTTTGCCAGTGTATGGACCGGCTCTATAGGAGGTGCAGTATATTATATGATGAATGAAATTGCTAAGTTATGACAAGTAGTTTAGGCAGTATCGCGTGGAAATATTTATGTCGTGGTCTCAGGTTAGCCAGACTTGCCGGCTGCCTGGAGTTCATCCACGTGCAAGTTGGATCTTTTGGAACCTTCTTCTTCTTTTTCTTCTTCTCTCATTAATCCATGTGTACTAATGTGCAATTAAATAACCGTCTTATGTGTGTCATACAGCCTCAGTTCAGACTTGGGTTCGATAATCGTGTTATATTATCACGATTATACTCAGAACTAATAAATTGCGTAATTTATTCTCTACATTTATGTCATTATAGCATAAATTATGCTTAATTAGAATATCATAAAAATTATGCTATACAACATAATATTTTTGCTATTTAACATATTTATCATACAGTACAGCATTAATTATGCTGTATTGAACAAATTGTGCTATAAAAATGAGCCACAGCATAATTATTTCGTATATTTTTGTACGTGTAAATTATAATAGTTTTATAAAGTTGTCGTTATAGATTAACGACATGGTCACATCGATAAAGACTTTTTGCTCAAAAATTAAGAAAAAATGTATTCAAAAAATACGAAGAAATAATAATTAAAAGCAAAATCTGAATGCTGAGGTGGATGTCTCATGTAGGTATAATACAGTCATACATAAAAAAATGAACATGTATTGGCTTATGGCCATTCAGTGCAATCAGATCGAGATTTCAGTTGACGCAAAACTCTATCTAAATACATAATGTTATATATTATTTGTTATTTCCATTTGCCAATAGAAATGATTTTTTTCATAAAATGACCGTAAAATCATGAAGTAAGATTTGAAAGACTATTTTATTTCAATAAAAACATTGCTCTATATGATTTATAGTTATCGTTATCAAAAACCTATTGTTATCGATTTTATATCGTTATCGTGGGCGATGTTTAAAAAGAAAGAAAGAAAAGAAAAGATATCGTTATAGTGTAAGGCTAGAAGAAGTATCGTTCGAGAAATTCTGGGTATCGAACCCAGGACTGCTTCTTACTGACGATGATTTTGTTATACTGGCTTAAAACACGTTAAAGAATGCGTACTACATAGTACCATACTTTTATGGAACACTTTTCAAAGATTGAAATCTTCCATAAGTTTGATTTTCCGAACAAAAATACATAATTTCTCTCTCTCTCTCTGTCTGTTTCTCTCTCTCTCTCTCTCTCTCTCTCTCTCTCTCTCTCTCTCTCTCTCTGTCTCTGTCTCTCTCTCTGTCTCTCTCTCTGTCTCTCTCTCTGTCTCTCTCTCTGTCTCTCTCTCTGTCTCTAACTACAGCACTACAATTAAAATATCAACAAAAATCACAAATAAAAATTCCATTCAAATTCCCTTCTCATGCAGTAAAATTTTAGTGTTATTAACATTGAAATATCTGTGTTTACCTTTAATGTTTATTTTAATTAACCACGCACACCTGACAGGTGCCGCATACAATTTTGTGAGTAAATATCTAAAAATAAACCTGATAATTATCTTATCTCTATCAGATATATAATTAGTACTTCATATCTCGCGGCTAAGCAATACAGTTAGGCCAAATAGACGGTTTAAAACACTATCAATAGTTTCAATAAGTTCTCAGATATGACCTCAGGCTATATTTAGTAAATTACGCAATTTAAACGTTCATTATTATTTTTGTATTTAATTTTTCAATTAATTTTTATGGTGTGTAAAGTTTTTTTTTTTTTTTTTTTTTTTTTTTTTGAAAATTTATTGCCTATAGTTTTAGTTGTCAATTAAAACGTCAATATTTTCAATCATAGATAAATCAGTAATTATATAACTTCAATCACTGTAATTATATATCGGTGCCTATTCGTCTGAGAAAATTGATTTTTTTAACATATAAGCTCAATAAGCAAACTTTACATTTTAAATTTTAATTATAATTTTATTTAAAACAAAAAAACACGTGATTCTAATCGTTAAGCGAATTATTCAAATTTTAATCGTTATTTTATTATTATGAAAAATAGTTGTATACCACTCAACAGGATCTACCCAATTACATGTGATTTAATAGAATTGGGTGAGAATAGATCGTCCCGAGATATTATTCTGACTTGACGTGGACCACTACCACCTTGCACTGCCAGGACTGACTGCATGGCCGTATAAACATGAATACACTTACAAGTTAGCTGTCAACACTAAACATCTTTGCATGAGTTTAATTTTTAATTTTTTTAAATTTGAATGTGAGTTTGGGTTTGAATTTGTGAGAAATGCTGTTTGTAAAGCCTGTTCTTTTGCACCAAAAAATGCGCATTACATTTGAATAACAAAAGTTGATCGTCATTTAAGGAGCAGAGAACAGGGTTTACGAATAGCATTAGTATGAATATTGGTCTAAATTCTAATTTTGAGTCTAGATTAGAGTTTGAATTTTAATTTTGAGGCTAAATGCTGTTACAACTTGAATTTGTTAGTTTTTAAATTTTGAATCTGACGAATGACTCGAATTTGCATTTGAATTTGAGTTTTACATGGGTCTGAATTTGAAACTGATTTTGTGTGTGTGTTTGAATATAAGGGTCTGAATTTGAATATCATGATCTCAATTTACATTTTTGAATCTTAATGAGGAAGACTAAGAAAATTTATGGTGCAATTTTATTGCATTTTTTCAAACAGAACATTGTTCTGAATCGATAGAAGTGCGAATTTCTAAGTTTTAAATTTATTTAGTATTTATAATTTATTTTTGAAAGTCTTGAAATGACGTCACAGGCTGCAACTTTTTCCTATGCATAAATTGCAGCTTGTGACGTCAGTTTTCGATTTTCAAAAATTAATTAAAAATACTTAATATAATAATGAACTTAAAAATTAGAAATTCACATATGCAATCGATTCAAAACGATGTCCTCTTTTAGAATATGAAATAAAATTACACCCTAAAATTTTTTGAGTCTCAATTTAAATTTGAGGTTAAGTTTAAGCAGTCTTGGGTTCGATACCCAAAATTTATACAACGATAACGATACTATATTCTAGCCTCACACTATAACGATATCGTTACTTTTAAAAATATCACCCACAATAACGACAGTTTTTCCATAACAATAACTATAAATCATAATGCAACTTTTTTTTAAAATAAAATATTTTAAATACTTGCTTCATGACTGTACTATACCTACAACGATATACCTCCTCATTTATATATACTTTTTTTAATTTTTTGGTAAAATTTTCTTGTTTTCTGTGCACTTTTCTTACTTTTGCGTGTATTTTTTCTTATTTTCTGAGCCAAAAGTATCGTTATAGATGCGACGATAATATCGTCAATTTTTGTTAATCTATAACGATAACTTTTATAAAACTGTTAATCTATAAAGTTTCGATAATCGAATATCGTTTTCGTTATAGTATCGTTATCGTATTTACGATAATCGAACCCAAGAGTGGGGTTAAGTTGTAGGTCTAAATACGTGAAGTATCACACGTGAGGTGACCAGTTGCCAGCCGGCAAAGTAAGGATTATAATAAAGTAAAAAAGTTGGAGATGCCTCAAGCCTGTATAGGCAGTCAGGTAGGTAGGTGGGCAGGTAGGCAGGTATGACAGGCCAGCTGGCAAGAAGATTTCGCAAGGTCAAAGGTTGAAGTACTTCCTTACAGTACATGATAGTAAAGTGGCTTGACAAGTATTACATTACAGTGGCTTCATATAGGGTGTATATATTTATTGCGCTTGGACGCCATACTGGAGTAGTGCATAACATTGCTCAGCATAGGATAAACTTCATTTAAGCCAATTTTCTTTGGGAAATCGTTTAATTTTTTGTTATTTTTATTTTTCTCACATACTTGAGATACTAATTCAACATATTTACAGCATCAATGCTCTCAAAAATATTGCATAGTGGTTTTAAACTGGCAAAATGATTTTTTTTTCCTATGCCACCCATGTTATTGAGTTATCCAACATGGCGTCGACTTTAACATGAATGCATACACCCTATAGTAATGTTCAAGCACAGATTTTTATTTGTTTGAGGTTTAAATTGCAAAATCTTTCCAGTGCATCGTTTTAATTAATATTGTCCCAACAGTCATTTAATGAACAACACATATTCTGTGTTTCAGAATTTTTATGTTTATATAAGGTTAATAATAATAATTAACAGCTTTTTATTGAGCAAAATCAGGCGTACAACCTTTCAATTTAACCCAACTGTTTAACAGTATAGTCAGTTACAATGTTTGTTAATAAAAACATCAACATATAGCGTGGAAATTATATTAATAATTTTTTTTAATAGTCTTGTCGCTATTAATAAAATAACAAAAAGTGGCTATGTAATAAAAATAATAATAATAGCAATCAAGAGTCTGTGATTTTACCCCGAGTTTCATGTAATATGTATTACCTGTAATAAAAATTTTCATAATTACTGGACAAAGTTCGGAGATATTTTTGAGTGATGTTCATGTGTAGTTGATTGATTTTGAAAACCGACCTCTTGTCAATAAATGACAAAAAGTTTAAATCATGATCTGCTTATGTGGCTTATGTGCTGAAATATACTTTGTGCTTCGATTCATTAGGATCTCTGTCTCTGTCTCTGTCTCTGTCTCTGTCTCTGTCTCTGTCTCTGTCTCTGTCTCTGTCTCTGTCTCTGTCTCTGTCTCTGTCTCTGTCTCTGTCTCTGTCTCTGTCTCTGTCTCTGTCTCTGTCCCTGTCTCTGTCCCTGTCCCTGTCTCTGTCTCTGTCTCTGTCTCTGTCTCTGTCTCTGTCCCTGTCCCTGTCCCTGTCCCTGTCCCTGTCCCTGTCCCTGTCCCTGTCCCTGTCCCTGTCCCTGTCCCTGTCCCTGTCCCTGTCCCTGTCCCTGTCCCTGTCCCTGTCCCTGTCTCTGTCTCTGTCTCTGTCCCTGTCTCTGTCTATGTCTCTGTCTATGCCTCTCAAGCTCTCTCTCTATCTCTCTCTCTCTCTCTCTCTCTCTCTCTCTCTCTCTCTCTCTCTCTCTGTCTCTCTCTCTCTCGCTCTCGTGAGTATATTTATTCGTCTGCAAATCAACTGACTTAAAGTACTTTTTTTTTTTTTTTTTTTTTTTGTAAATTTCCAGTAATTTCTTAAGCAGATTTGAAGCTAATTTATTCATAATATAACTTCAACTCGTTTGACTGCAGTATAAATATGTAAGATTAGCGGACAAAAGAAGTTGAACTTTTTTTTTTATCTGTATAAGAGTTCACGAGTCATTTGCATTTTTGAAACACGATAAAAACTATAAATTAGAGAAATAATAAAACACACAACACTAAGAATTATTAAACCTGTTTTTTTTTTTTTTTTTTTTTTTTGGAAAATTTCCAAAGTTTAGATTTATATTTTTTTATTCTGTTGCTATGCAGTAATATACTACAAATTTGCAAAATCTGCATGGTTACGAATTAAAAATTTTAAAATTTACTATTTTATTTTAGGAATGTATACACACCATAGTTTAAATTTTAATACTGCATAAAAGTACGTAATTTATGCTACATTGAACACTTGCTATATTGTAGAGCACAAATGTTGTTATTTTGTAATTATGTAAGTTATGCCATACAAGTAAAAATTATGTTAGCTCAATGGAGGCTATCGGTTTAAAAAAATTCTCTATTTGGCTTAAAGGTAAAATTATGTCTAGTATTTCTCATTTAAATATTGAATTAATGGAAAAGTTTCTCAAAAAAAAAAACGCAAAAAAAATTAAAATAATAATGATAATAATAATAATTCGTGTTTTCCCCCATAGTCGTAATGTTAAATTAGGGTACCCTTAGCTAGAGTCCTAGAAGACCTATTTAGAAGAAGACCCCTTCTAGGACTCTACCCTTAGCTTTCCCTGTGTTTCCCCGTGCACTATACCGATAAGCTCCATTACAGCACCATTTGTTTATAGTTAAGTAAAACATAAGTTATGCTGCATAATAACTATTGCTTAAATATTATGTTGAACAACAGCATAATTATTTATGTCATTGTAACTTAAAGAATAATTTATGCTAAGGAGATAAACGTAGCATAAATTACACATTAGTCTAACGGCATAAATATGCTCAAGAATAATGTTTACTGCACGAACGAATAATTGATATATAATTTATGCTACATTTATATTATTGTAGAATAAATTCTGCTGCATTGGAACAACATAATTATTTATGCTGCATAACATAATATTTATGCTATACAGCATAATTATTGTCCATTATAGCATAAATTATGCCATATGAAACAATTTATGCTGAAAATAATTTAGCATAAATATTACGCATTTGGTTGTGTGTTTTTAATATTCTTATTTTTTAAATTTAGGTTATGTTCTACACCATGAGTGTTTATTTAATAAAAAAAAAAATAATAATTATGGTAGCTAATTTTCAGTACAATGTATTCAATACAGCATAATTTATGCTACTTCATAATAACTATGCTATATAGCATAAATATTATATTGTACAGCATAATTATTTATATTATTAAGATTTAGCAATATATTTATTCTATAATGACATATACAGCATAAATTATGTAATTTATTCTTTGTGTGCAGTGAAATATTACAAAATGCATACAATGAAAGATGGACGTACGAGAACTATAATTAAAAATGACGATTTCCCTTTTTCTTTGGCTAAACTTTGTATTAACCTTAACCTTGTCGTGCGAGCATCTCTCTCAACATATTTCGTGGCTGCCTGCAGTGTCGTGTCGGGTGTTCCGCAAGCAAAGTGAGTAAACCTCATTGCATAACATGACATACAACTTTCTCTTACGTGCACACAACTCACATACTATACTATTAGGAGATACTACGTAGTAAGACAATTTTACACGAAATTTTACGAAATTTTTACTATTTTAGACACATATACGTGAGCGTGTCTAGCTTGTATGCAGATAATAGGGTGTATGTATATGACGTCATATCTAATGCGCTTGGATGCCATACTGGAGTAATGAATACTACAGAACAAACAAAATGTCATTTTATTTAATTAAACACTTACTGGGATTTCCAAAAATACAATCATTTGGTCCAAGAACCCTGCAATCGTGACGCCTTAAACGTATAAGAAAATTGTCAATTTATGCAACCCGCAACACTTTTTCTATTAAACATCACTAATTATGAGTCAGCTATATTGTGTTTTTGCATACTTTACAATTTTTAAGCTCTTTTGCAGAGTTACATTTATGATTTAAGGGTAAAAAATAATGAAATTTGATAATGTTACTGAAGCTCTCGTTCTATAAAGGTCGTTACCTGTTTACTATAAGTAAATTTATACATATGGTCGATCATTGTTAGTTCTTCTATTAGAGATTTGAAATTGATAAAAATGAAAGAAACTTCAAAAAAAAAAAAAAAAAAAAAAAAAAAATCCAGTCTCAATATGCGACTCACTTTTATCGGCTCAAAAAAAAACAAGATCCACCAATGAATGTGTTGTTGGTCAGCCAATCACTGTTATTGAGATTCACTTTACTTTAGAACGAGCTTGAGTGTCATATTTTGTATTAATTGACATTAAAGTGCATGTCATGGTTATAGGTCTGGAGAGGAGATTTAAGTGACATAATATGCAATGTACCGAAATGAAATATAAATATTGTAATACATTTTTTAGGCTTATGGACAATGCAACATTGCCATATAGATTACACAGGGCAAGATATAGAGCGGGTGCGGTCGTGGGTGGAAAAGAATATATTGAAATATTGGCATTTACTCCCATTGTTGTGCAAGTTTTCATCTCCTTGGGGTACACATGCATAAAAGTCACATCTCGGCATTTATCACTAAAGTTTTTTTTTTTAAGGCTAGTCCTGTTTTAACGTAAATAAATAGCTGATAAAATGTTAAATTCTCGACACCTCCATGCAAACTCGACGCACACCCATGTACAAATGACACACTCACCCACCCACCCACTCACGATATATATTCCTCGCACTTTGATATGCGTGTTTCCCGTGACCAGATAATACTTAACACCCATAGGGTCGAGGTTATAATGATTTTTGAAAACCTTCGATTTTTTATGTGATTATTTAATTATCGAATTAAAACGTTACAGCGTAGGAAGTGAATTTCAATTTCTAACGTCTAAACTTAAAATTTCAAATTTTTTTCCCTCTGTGCAAAAACAATAAAGAGATTTAAATTTGACCCTGAGAGGAACCATCTCATAGAAAATCCCTGGAAAAATACGTCGATTTTATTACGTGAATTTGTAATTTTGAATACTGCAAATATTCTTGGCGAAGGTTAAGGTTGCATGAAGAATGCATGCTTGATCAAATTACAAAATAATGACGTAAGTTACAATAATTAATTATAAATAAACAAAGGTTCCAAGTCAATCAAGAATATTTAATTTGAAATTAAGTAATACAATTTTTAATTAATAAATATAAAATTATTTTATAGCTATACTATTGAGAGAGGGACAGACAGACAGACAGACAGACAGACAGACAGACAGACAGACAGACAGACAGACAGACAGACAGACAGACAGACAGACAGACAGACAGACAGACAGACAGACAGACAGACAGACAGACAGACAGACAGACAGACAGACAGACAGACAGACAGACAGACAGACAGACAGACAGACAGACAGACAGACAGACAGACAGACAGACAGACAGACAGACAGACAGACAGACAGACAGACAGACAGACAGACAGACAGACAGACAGACAGACAGACAGACAGACAGACAGACAGACAGACAGACAGACAGACAGACAGACAGACAGACAGACAGACAGACAGACAGACAGACAGACAGACAGACAGACAGACAGACAGACAGACAGACAGACAGACAGACAGAGACAGAGACAGAGACAGAGACAGAGACAGAGACAGAGACAGAGACAGAGACAGAGACAGAGACAGAAAACCAAAAACTAATTAGACAGGTTACTTTCAGGTTAATTATACTTTGAAAAATCCTAGAACGAAATGGGCAAAAAAAAAAATCTTCCCTAGCAACAAACACTTTAAAATTTTGATTTGAATAGTTCACCGGGAGGCATTATTTAAATTAATAACTCTAACTATAAATAACAGTTAAAATTGTCATCCATTCATTCACTTAAACAGACAGACAACTTATAATTTGCATAATAGGAGAATATCTCCACCTGCAAAAAAACTAAATCAAAATTTGCATAAAAATCACAAATTCAACTCTAAAGAATTCTAGCTTACATAACACTGAAACCTAATATACACATGTGTTTTATACATTATACTGTGACTTGCCCGTGTATAAACATCGAACATGAGAATTTTGATCAAGTATTTCAATAAATATTTCAAGCCACAGGTGTTTCTCAAATAAAATAACAAAAAGATCCGGGTTTTATTATATAAAGTTCGTAAGGTTAAAAATATAAAAAAAAGTTGAATGACGACAAAATTTATGGTCCATCTGGTCCTAATTTGTTACCAAAATTAAACTTGACCCTCGCTTTGAATCAAAGAAAAGTAAAAATCATTTGCCCTATATATTTTGTATTAAAACAATTCCTAACCTTGGCCTCAAATTTTTATTTTTATGATCCTCTATAAATTTGCCATTCTTATATTTTACGCATTTTATGTATGTATGTATTTAGGTGCGTAAGTATTTTAATACAAGGCTGGGAATGTTATAACTTTTATTTATATAATTTTATTTATTTATTGTAAGAAAGTCAAATAAATTGTATGATAAATTATTGTAATCATATAAATATATTATATTATATAAGTGTGTGAGAGAGAAAGAGACAGAGAGATTATTGTATGTGTGTATGTAGTATGTAGTATGACAATGTATAATATGGAATTCTTTTTTCATAAATTTTCTTTACAAAGGTTACATAGCACTACAGCTAAAAAAAAAAAAAAAACAACTAATTATTATGATAGCTCAATGCAACAACATAATTTCAGCTATATTGTACGTACAGTGATTATACTACATAACATAATAGTTCACATGTTCAGCATAATTACTTATGTTATTACAAAATAACAACATTTGTGCTCTACAATATAGCAAGTGTTCAATGTAGCATAAACTACGTAATTTTTTTTTTGTAAAAAAAACATTTTTCATATATAATATATATATATATATATAATATATAATATTATAATATATATATATATATATATATATATATATATATATATATATATATATATATATATATATATATATATATATATATATATATATATTATAATATGTATAGGTGTAAAGAACTAATTCAAAGTTAAACCTATAACAACAAAATTAACTTATTGATTGATTTTTGTTAATTGGAAAACAAGTATATTTTTTATATCTTGCTGTTACTGAATATTTCTGTTCAATTATGACGCCGACGTGCAACCTTAAATCTAGGAATTAAACCACCTAATACTTAACAGCAAAAAAATAAATAAATAAAAAAAAATAAATAAAAAAAAAATCAAATTAGCTCTGCTAAATAAAAAAAAAAAAAAAAAAAAATAGTTGAATGCAGAAGGACAATTGAATAAAATGATACTTAAACCCTGGCATCACGTCACCAAATAATATTTCATGTATTGCGCATGCATGATAATACTCATATACTTTGACTGGACACTTAATTAATGACGTCATATGCTAACATGGACATGTTAATTAATTTCTACTTCTCACATTTAATTATTACTTCATTATTTACTTGAAAATGAAATTAAAAACTTAAAAAAACAAAACATTCATATTTCTTCACACGGATGCAAGTATAAGTGTTTATTTTGTTTTTAAAACAAATTAATACCATACTCAGGAAATATAATATTATGTGTTTTAGTTGGAGGAATCTTTATTTGTAAATCATGATCTAATCTATCGCTAATTTGTGCGCACAAAGGTAACTATATTATAATAATGATATTATGGTCGGTACTATAATATCACTAACGAACTAAAACTGCTGTCATTTTGATTGACAATACCCTGAAAGTGGTATAGGGTCTTTGCATTCATGTTAAAGGCAACGCCATGTTGGATCACTGCTCAATAACATGGATGGCATAGGAAAATAATTCATTTTGCCAGTTTAAAAACACTACTCAATATTTTTGAGACCGCATTGATGCTGTAAATATGTTGAATTAGTATCTCAAGTATGTGAGAAAAATAACAATAACCAAATTAACCGATATCCTAAAAAAAAAATTGCCTAAAACGAAGTTTGTCCTATATGCTCAGCAATGTTATATACTTACTACTCCAGTATGGCGTCCAAGCGCATTAAATATGACGTCATGCGGATACACTCTATAATGTGACCAACAAATTAAAATAATAGATTATCTATTCATTTTGATTGACAATACCCTGAATGTGGTATAGAGTAGAGGAGGCTAGACAAAATATAATGTATAATTAGGTGTATATCATCTCACTCAAGCAGGTAGCTTGCGAGCCATGGTTTTTAACAATAAGTTAACTTTGATACCTAGCTGTCACATTCAAAAAGTATAGTTTGGCGCGATGTCATTAGCCATCAATGCATAAAAATTAAAAAAGAGTTAGTTATAATAATTAGAAAAATATGACAATTAAAAACTAAATTCTTGCAGAAACCTATTATTATGATTGAAAGTTGAAAATGTGTCATTCTTAAATTTTATCATGAAATATAAATTTTGCAAGCCAAGAAAAAAAAAAGAAGATGTGTTGCCTCTCTTTGTTTTGCACGCATGGCATATTAAAACTAAATTTTTGTACCTGCACTTTAGTTGGTTGGTCACACTAAACATTTGGATAAGCTATCATAATCAGTGTATCGCTTTGTTAGGGCTGTAAATAAATTAAAATTTTTTTTTAGCCTGTGCTGATTTTTTTTAGATCGGTTTGCCTTAAAACCCGGTTTAAGCTTGAAATTGAGCTTTAATTCAAATAACGAGCCAAAGTGGTCAATAAGCTCAATATTTTAGCCGAAATTTGTAAACAAGTGTTTGAGCTTATATGAAAAGAAAATCTTGTTTTTAATTACAAAAATATTGTTGTAGTTTTTAAGACAAAAGTGCTGGTAACTTACATTTAAAAATTTATAACTACTGTAATAAACGATTGATTTTACTTGATAGAGAATTAAAAATCACATCTGAAGCAAAATTTACAAACTTTATTTTTCTTCGGAGTCTTCAAAAATTCTTCTAGTTCATTCTATTCAAAAACTCGTTTTTTTTTTTTTTTTTTTTTTTTTTCTTATACTAGTAATTTACTGTATAAACCTTAAACTAGCTCGTTTTCAATCAAAAAGCTCGAAAAACTTGGGTTAAACGTTTTCAAAAAAACAAGTACCCAAAGATTTTGGCCCGGGCGGGTGCTTGAACCGGCTTAATAATAATAATAATATTAATAAAATAAAATAAAACGAGACTAAAGCCAAAGACTATAGTAAGGTAACCAAAGTTCGTTATTTCAAATATTCAAAACGCATACAAAGCAGACAAAGGAACATAAATGTAGAACATTCTCTGAGCATCCTAATTAGCATATTTTATCTAATTAAGTAACATAAAATTAAAACAACAAAAAAACGGACCACATTCCACTAAATTATTGATCAATTATATAAAAATAAAAATACTTGAGAACTTATTACAAAATTAAAATGTCATCAGAAGAGACTGTCTCAATCAAATGTCGGAAATTAATCTGTTTATAAACAAAATATTTAAATTTATTCACAAGCAGTGAGTGCATGATTGTGGGCACGTAGGCATCGTAACGATCGACTTGATTAATTTGCAATATTTTCAAGTTTGTGGATCAAGGTTGTCAGACTAACATTGGACCATACGTCAAAAATACTTCAAGACAATTATTTGACTTGCGTGTTAATATCAATTTCTCCTAACTGAAAGTGAAGAGCTCACTTTGAGGAGTGACTGACTCATCTTGCAACATTTTTACAAACTATTTTAATCAAAATCTCACGCTTTTTTTTTTAATGTTATTAAATGCAGGTAAAACATAAATTTAAGAAATTATTCAGTTGCATAGATGTAACTCTTAAGTACAAACCAATAACTTGGTTGACAAAAGTTTAAACAGTAACTTATGTTAGTATAAACGTTATTTCTTCAGTGGTAAACAGCTAGCTCTTTACACCTTGAAAAATGTTGTATATATCTAAGAAATTTATTATAAAAAAGTAAAAAAAGTAAATTTTTCTAAGTTACTTTTTTTTCCGTGTGTTCCCTTTATTAATGCTGTTCGTAAACTGTGGTCTCTACTCCTAAAATGACGATCAATTTTGGTTTTTCTAACGGAATGCGCTTTTTTTGGTGCAAGAAAATAGTTTGCGAAAAACACTGCATCAAACCAAAGTGAAAAATAATTGCTTGCTTGCTTTTTTTTTTTTTTTTTTTTCATGTTTTGAAACGAAATAAAAAAAGAGGCTTATTATTGCTATAAAAATCTAGAATTAAGATTTTGTTTTACATGTATAAGGTAAGAATAAATTACATAATTTATGCAGCATTTACGTCATTATATATAGCATAAATAATTAGAACAGCATAAATAATTATTCTATACAATATAATAGTTATCATGCTTATATGGAACATAGTTATTTTTTATTGTGAACTATATAGCATAAATTATGCTGTATTGAACAAATTGTGCTGAAAATGAGTTAGCATAATTATTACGCATAATTATTTTTTTATGCAAGCATCTCTTGGGCAGGCTGGACGATGCAATCACATCAATCATGCACCTCCACGAATTCTGACATAACATAATATAAAACACGGCTCTTGCAACGTGTTGTGGTCTCTCTCACACTTGACGTACGCACTCAACAGTGACTCGAACCAGTGCTCGGTGTGGAGCATAGAGGTATAATAGTATACAAGTCAGCTGCCTTATAAGGCAATACCAGCTCGGCAAAGTTTTAATTGTTCGTAAAAGTGTGTCTAGTATCCTTTTCCGGCCTCAGTGCATTAGTTAACAAGAAATTAAAATAATTATTTAATTATTTATTAATTTATGAAATATTAAAAGTAAAGTTTCTACATTATTTTAGTAGTAAATTCATAGACAAAAAAATCATAGTTAATTACTGATTCGCATGCTGCAGTTCTACTTTACAAACAATAGTTTTAGTTTTTTTGTAATATTTTTGTGTAATTTATGACAACTAGAAAAAGTTTTGTTTCTAGCTTTAACTCTCTCTCTCTCTCTCTCTCTCTCTCTCTCTCTCTCTCTCTCTCACACACACACACACACACACACACACACACACACACACACACACACACACACACACACACACACACACACACACACACACACACACACACACACACACACACACACACACACACACACACACACACACACACACACACACTATCTCCCTCTCTCTCTCTCTCACGCACACACGCTCGCTATCTCTCTCTCTCTCTCTCTCTCTCTCACACACAAACACACACACACTCTCTCTCTCTCTCTCACACACACACACACACACACACACACACACACACACACACACACACACACACACACACACACACACACACACACACACACACACACAATCTGTTGTCATACATAACATTTTGTCGCAAGAGACAGCCGACAATTAAGTGATGCAGCAGCTCTTTTGTTTTAGTATTTAAATAAAAATGTTACACACTTTTATCTCGGCTCTGAACACGACATAAAAATAATAATAAAACATGTTTATTGTTTAGCTGATTTCTATTATATTTTGAAGGTAATGTTTTGATTTATACGTATGTTAAACATGCTTTACAATGATAATTAAATATTTTAGAAACAATAAGTTAATAATTTTCTTTAATATAATTTAACTCTATAATAAAATTTTCTCTATTGCATTACGATAGTACAAAAATAAAGACCAAATCCATGGTCTAGTGGTTAACGCGTCCGACTTGCATGCAAGAGGTCGTGGGTTCAATCCCAACCACTGACCAGGCTTTTACGACAGCCTGGCGATGTCAGGGAGCTAGCTGGGTGATTTCTGAGGCGAAGTAGACCTTGCCGAACATCGTGACTCAGTGTTTCCACGGTTTTCTCAGTTTGTTATGGTGAATGCCGGGATTTTTGCAAGGCCATGGCAGACCTGTTTTGGATGAACCCGCATTAACACTTATACACAATACACAGAGTTTTGGAAAATACTGGGTGTAGATTTTTTTTTTATATATAATCTGTCAGTATAACAACCCGTTTTGTAAAAAAAAAAGTGTTTACGTAATTCCTACAGAATAATTTTTAATATAGGGTAATTGCATTCATAAAAGTCGACGCCATATGTGAGCACTAAATAACATGGGCCGATAAAAAATGCCATTTTTTTGTCAATATTCCACAGAAAAGTTCAAAATTCCTAAGGACTTTTTCATCAGGGTATATAGGACAATAATACATTTTGCCAGTTTAAAAATACTTATAGCAATATTTTTGAGTGCATTGATGTTGTTAACAGGTTGAATTAGGTGTGCAAATATGTGAGAAAAATAACAATAACATACTGTACTGAGGTCACAAATAATTAAATGTGAAATACTAGACATACTTTTACGTGTTTTAAGACAGTAAAATGTGCTAATTTAACATTGTAGAAACCTCTTGTTAGTGTGTTTGTGAGAAAACTACTGCACTGAGGTCACAAATATTTAAATGTGGAATACTATAGACATACTTTTACGTGTTTTAAGACAGTAGAATGTACTAATTTAACATTGTAGAAGCCTCTTCTCTTAGTGAGTTTGTGAGAAAACTACTGCACTGAGGTCACAAATATTTAAATGTGGAATATTATATAGACAAACTTTTACGTGTTTTAAGACAGTAAAAATTCAATGAACTTTTCTGCAACACTATAGTATGTATATTTTACCCAGCATAAAATACATATGTGATTTAATATTTTATTTTAAAATTAGTTGCACAATACATACGGACATGCAACCTTTGTTGCCAACTGCATTCAGAAAATCACATGGTTAAGTTTGATTTATTAATTTTCCTGGTCTAGCGTGTGCGTTCTAGTCAAAAATATAAAAATCAAACAAAAATATTTTGATTAATGAGACACGAAGAAAAACAAAAACCAAAATAAAATTTTGAGAAATTTCCCAAACTTGATGTTGACCAAGAATCCAGTTTTTTATTTTCTATTTTCATAATGCAGTTTTACGTTGCATAATATTTTGTGTGGAGATGTTTAAATTTTAGTTTGTTTATTATCATGTCAATAACATTTTATCTTAACAAGATTTAGACAACAAATTGTTTATATATATTTAAGGATGTTTCAACTTTTTGGCGTTTATTTGAAAATATAAATTATTAAGCTTTGTAAACGATCTTTTTATTTATATATATATATATATATATATATATATATATATATATATATATATATATATATATATATATATATATATATATATATATATAGTTGAATTTAAGTTTGATCATAAAATCGTAACAACTAGAGAGGGAGAGAGACTGAAGACAGACAAAAAAAGTGAAATAATAATACAATTTCATTATTGAATCAGAATAGTTACAGTTAAAACAAAATTCGTCATATTTAATGGTTAATTTAAAATATTTGTCCCAACTTTTTTTTTTTTTTGTTATTTATTCAAATAATCAGAGAAAAACAAAAGCTCAATGTATAATTTCAATGACAAGGAGGATTTACATAATTTTTAAATGCAAGTGTGAAAAAGACTGTGTGAAAATATTAAACAATTCTGTGTTTAAATCTTCTAAAGCTACTAATGATACTAATAATCAATACACTGTAAAAAAAAACAATCAAGCTTGTACACAGTTTTGCAATGCTTTATGTAATGTAGAAACAACGGTTATGACGTCACTAAACGTTGACAATCTAACGATAAAATCTTAAATGACGTCACAAGCGTTAAAATCACAATGGAATAAACGTTAAACTTGGCCGTTTCAAATTCGCATTTTTAACATTCGGTCCTAACATTTGTGACGTCACTAACGTTTTTAACGTTAAATTTTTAATGTTTAGTGACGTCATAACCGTTAATTCCCCAATACTTAAAGCATTGTAAAAGTGTAGACAAGCTATTCAACGATTATCTTTTAGTGTATTGATGCTTCAATTCAAATATATGATGATATTATTGTCTGTATTTATGTTTGACTTGAGCTCAGTATCAAACAAGTTGTCCGTTAGTATTCTATAGCTTCCTCGCTGTTGTATATATATACATATATATATAAATATGTCAAATGTTGAAAACTACAGCACACCATACACGTGTTACATGATGTTTGACCATGCCTGTCACTGCAGCGTTGATTAACATTCAAATACAAATCTATCATTTTTAAAACATTCTCTTAGTATGACAGTTTGAAATAAATTAATATTTTATTATAGCCGCCGGTTATTAAAACTTTGTATCACAAATAGCAATTAAGGTAGAGCAATGTTAATTTTGGTAA
>OX439128.1:53367088-53379588 GCA_949318235.1 Ecdyonurus torrentis | reverse complement strand
TATGTTGTTCTAATTTAGTATCATTTATGCTGTAATGATATAAGTCAGCATAAATTTATTTAATTTAATTTTACCGTTGGTAAATGATCTATATATTTATTATTATCTTCTTCTTTTTTTATATATTATTTTTCTCTACCTTTTTTTTTGTCACGTTTTTCCCTACGTTTTTTCCTGCGTTTTTTTTTTTTTTTTTTTTTTTATATATATATTATATAAATTAACAAAATATAACAAAATTCATAACGATCCTTTATTTACTTTTTCACATGAATAACCTTTTTTCTCTCAAGCGAAGTTAAAACTAAAAACTATGTTTAATATTTATAAAATTATAGTGGTTAAAAATATATGTCAATTTTAAAACATAAATTATTACTAATTATATGCATGCCCTTTAAAGAAATAAGAGTGCAGTAAAATTTTATCATACTCTAAATATAACCAATAATAATAATGTTGAAAATTGCAGGGTGGAAATTATAATTATAGTTTTGTTTTAATTAAAGTGTCCAGTTCATTAATCAGCCCCAAGTCAAGAACTTTAATGGACAAGTGACCTTGGACCACAATTACATTTGTTAATAATATGTACTTAGAGTATGTGTACTTGTTATATTATGTACTGACAATTTCATTTTACTCTAAAAAAAAATTAGCGTTGTAAAGCTTGTACACAGTTTTGCAATGCTTTAAAGGGAAAGTTCAGGGTTTACAAAATAGTTTTTTTCAATGTTAGATAATGAGAAGAACTGTTCATTGATTCATATATGATGACTCAAAGACCTTCCATAGCCCCATGGTAGCCCCGCAAAGTTGCGCTCATCCTGCGAGATATGCAACCCGCTACAACATTTTCTATAGTAAAGCCGGAACTATGACGTAAAAGATACGGTACAGGTTGCATATCTCGCAGGATGATCACGAGTTTGCAGGGCTACGGAAGAGCTTTGGGTCATCATATGTGAGTTTATGAACAGTTCTTTTCATTATCTAACATTGAAGAAGGCATGTTGGAAACCCTGAACTTTCTCTTTAAGTAGAATCAACGGTTATGACGTCATTAAACGTTCAAATTTTAAAGATAAAAACGTTTGTGATGTCACAAGTCTTGGGACCAAATGAAAAAAAAAATGCAATTTTTTAAGTGCCAAGTAGTTTTTTGTGATTTTAACGCTTGTGACGTCATTTAAACTTTTTCCGTTAGATGATCAACGTTTAGTGACGTCATAACCGTTGATTCTACAATACTTAATTAAAGCATTGCAAAACTGTGTACAAGCTTTTTAACGATTACTTCGATTATTTTTAGATTGGCATTAATGAATTAATTAAATTCAATCGATCAATCGATAAATCGATCGATTTATCAATCAATCAATCAATCAATCAATCAATCAATCAATCAATCAATCAATCAATCAATCAATCAATCAATCAATCAATCAATCAATCAATCAATCAATCAATCAATCAATCAATCAATCAATCAAATCAAGTTAATCAACCAACCAACCAACCAACCAATACACCAATCAATGCGACATCAATCACAAACTCTGATCGCAATTCCTCTCGTATATATAGGCTAAACAGTAGTTTCTAGCTGGCCGGTGCTGCTACCATACGTATATTGTTGGGTCACTTATGAATGAGAGACAGTCAATTCATTGAATTAAAGATAATTACTGCCGACTGAACGAACGTAAGGTGAAGCCGGATGTATCGTGTGTGCCGTGTGCGAGCGTGCGTGTGTTTGTCTGCCAGGCATCGCTTCAAATTTCACTTTTTAACGTACCCATGATAATCACATAATACATAACAAAATTCAAATGTCAGTAAGGACCACTTTCATATCTTTAAATATACAAAAATATACGCTAAAAATAATTTTCAAAATAATATATAGTATTATAAAAACGAAAGGTTGAGTTTCTTATGGTATATTAATATAAAAATAGACCTTATTATTAGTGTACTAAAGTAAAAGTTATTAGGGTTAAGTTCAAATATGATGAATTATGTGTAATAATTATATTTTTATTATAAAAATGAAAATTGTTAATCATTGATTTATACATCATGATTAAAGTTAACCAAACTCAAATCTCTGCTTATTTCTACACGCCAAAATCAAATGTTTAATAGAGAGTTCTTTGATTGTGCACGAGTGTATAGGGTGTATGCGGATGACGTCATATTTATTGTGCTTGGAGGCCATACTGGAGCAATGATTAACATTGCTCAGCATAGGGCAAACTTTTTTTAAGCCAATTTTGTGCGGGAAATTTATTAATTTTTCCCTAATTGCTATTTATTCATACATATACTTCAGATATTAATTCAACATATTTACAGCATTAATACTCTCAAAAATATTGCATAGTAGTTTTAAACTGGCAAAATATGTTATTTTCCTATGTCACCCATGTTATTGAGTAATCCAATATGTCGTCGACTTTAACCTGAATGCATACACCCTATAAGCACTAAATATTCAATCATGTAGAAATGTAGAGGCTATATAGTGTTGAATGTAAAGTATAATGAGAATGAGTATACAAAATATACATGGGGTTCTCTGTAAACATTAGAGTATACTCTCTACCACATTTCACTATAGGGTGTATGCGGATGACGTCACATTTAATGCGCTTGGAGGCCATACTGGAGTAGTGAATAACATTGCTCAGCATAGGACAAACTTCATTTAAGCCAATTTTCTTTGGGAAATCGCTTAATTTTTTGTTATTTGTTATTTTTCTCACATACTTGAGATAGTAATTCAACATATTTACAGCATCAATGCAGTGAAAAATATTGTATAGTGTTTTTAAACTGGCAAAATGAGTTATTTTCCTATGTCACCCATGTTATTGAGTGATCCAACATGGATTGCATAGAAAAATAACTATTTTTGCTAGTTTAAAAGTACAACTGTTGGAGATCAAACCCAAGACTGCATTTAGACTAAATTTAGCCATTACATTACGTGTTCTCTCATCTGACTATAGCGTCTTCAGTCCTAGACTTTTTTAAAATTATTTCAGTGTCGTAAATTTTAACGACGTTTTTGTGTGGCTCTCAGAATGAAAAAAATATGTCTCTTTTGTCAAAAATGTTTTCTTACTTCTGCTTCACCCCCTACTCACAATACCCACAATTAAATGCTTAAAATAGCTTTAAAAAAACGCGTAAATTTAAGGGCGTATTTTGGTCCAGTTTTCATAATTTTATCTCAATTTGTTTGAATTTTGTTTATCTACATTCTTCCTTTAATTAGTAAATGTTAACTGTATTGTACACTGCAACTGAAGATGATAGGTATATGTTTAATTGAAAGTTGCGCAATATTCAATTAAAGCAGGATCTGATAATAAACCTTGTTTATTTTCCCACGAGTGCTATATAGAAGATGAGCTCATTGTGACCTCGCTCTCAGCAAGCAATGATAATGTAATGTGGTTTCGAGTTAATTTTAATTTTATATTAGTTCATATTTTAAGGCTAAATAAATTTATTTACTATTTAAAATTATTTTTTATGTAATTTAATACTGCATGTATAACCACATTGCACGCTGCATTTCGAAACAAAATTTATTGCGATGTACCTTTTTTTTAATTATTTTTTCCACAGAAAGAATAAATAACATAATTTATGCTGCATTTATGTCATTCTAGCATAAATTATGCTAATTTGCAACAAGATAAATAATTATGCTGTACAATATAATATGCATACTATGTAACATAGTTATTTTGCAATATAGCATAAATTATGCTGTATTATTGAAGAAATTGTGCTGAAAATGAGCTAGCATAATTATTACTTAAAGCCATAGACCACATAAAACAACATTTGCTTATTATTGAATAAACACGAAATGGGATCTTCAAAACTGATGACAATTTTTACCAGAATGTTAATGTAGCCCCACGAGAGAGCGTGAAAAAACTGTAAAGTATGCAATTTGCGTAAAAATTCATGTTTATGACGTCAGAAACATGCAAAAATTAGTATGAAAATGTTGTGCGGGTTGCATAAATTGAAATTTCTGATAACTGCTACGAGGCTACTGTTGGGTTATGAGACAAACTAAAGTTATTTATGTAAATCCCATCAAGTGTTTTGTGATATAAATGCTTATGTTTTTCTCTGGTCTATTCCTTTAATTATTTTTATTTGTTGTTTATTGTTTATTTATTAACACATTTAATAACTATTTTAACTTTAAATAACTTTAAAAAAACTTAAAACTACTAAAATTAGCTATTTTTAATAATTTCCTAAAATGCATTATTTTAGCTATACTCATAATAACTTAAAAGTGATTATCTTAAATAAGTTAGGATTCGTAAAGTAATGCGCCTTTTTTTTTTTTTTTTTTTTTTTTTTTTTTTTTTTTTTGGAGTGTTTAGTATAATATATCATTCATAATGTTTTGCAATAATGAAAAAAGTAATAATGATGAATACATAATGTACTGAAAATGAGTTTGCATAATTATTATATACTTTTTTTTTTTCATATGTTGTAAAAAATAATAATAATAAAGTGAAAATCTTGCTAAATCATCTGTTATTTGCAGCCTCAATAAAATCACCAATATAAACACAACACTGTCACACGGAAATCATAAATTATATGTAATAAAAGCTGCATTGAGTAATTCCTATAGGGTGTTTACATCATATACGTAGAGATTGACGCCATATGTGAGCACTAAATAATATGAGCTGATATAGCAAAATATGTCATTTTGCCAGTTTAAAAATACTAAGCAATATTTTTGAGAGCATTGATGTTGTTAGCTTGAATTAGGTTTTATCCGAGAAAAATAATAATAATTAAAACTGATTTTCCCAAAGAAATTAAAAAAAAAAAAAAAAAAGTTTGTCCTATGTCCTATGCTGAGCAATGCTCCAGTATGGCGTCAAAGTGCATTAAATAAGACGTCATGTGGATACACCCTATATATTGTAGAGCACAAATGTTGTTATTTTGTAATAACATAAGTAAGTAATTATGCTGAACATCTTAACTATTATATTATCTTAACACTGTACAATATAGCATACATTATGTTGCTATTATAGGGTAGTTGCATATCTTTGTCGCCATGTTTGTGGTGCTTAATACATTGTTCTGAATAGGGGAAACCTCATTTTGACTCATTTGTCACAAAAAAAAAAAAAATCAACTGTAACTAATTATTTCTTCTCCTTATAGCTTATTAGAAGCTAGAAATAAGGCTTAGATTCTCAAATATTTTCTGTTATTTGGGAAGAAATCAAGGGGAAAAAGAAAAAATGTCTGTTTTCCCCTTTAGATTGAGCTTTGAAGCTTAGTTTGTTATTAAAAAAATACGTTTTTCCTTTGCTGGCCTATTATGTATTTCTAACCAACAAAATAGCATGTAGCTCTTTAATATGAGTGAGTGGAACTGGTCTATATATAAATGTTGCTGTATTGAGCTAGCATTAATATAATTATTTTTCAACGAACTATAAAAAAAAAAAATTAAAAAAAAATTAAAAATATCAAAGAAATTAAAAAAAAAACTAAAACTAAATAAATAAATAAATAAATAAATAAATAAATAAATACATAAACAAATAAATAAATAAATAAATAAATAAATAAATAAATAAATAAATAAATAAATAAATAAATAAATAAATAAATAAATAAACAAACAAACAAATAAATAAATAAATAAATAAATAAATAAATAAATAAATAAATAAATAAGTAAGTAAAACAAACATAATTTTCACAAAATCCCCTGCATATTCAGCTAGCCTAAATAAACTCAACAATACAAGCCCATACATTACATTGCAATGTCAAATACTGAACTACATAGGAGCTAGTGTCGATATTAATGACTAAAAATAAAACAACATATCTCGCATTATCATAAATAACACCGCTCTAGTATTTTTTACTTTCATTATTTAAAAAAAAATGTAATATCCGTTCTTTAAATATTACCAAATTTTTGTTATAATCAAAGTCCTAAGTCATGTTAGCAATGCTTGTCAATAGGAAATAGCCATTTAAACATTATATATATATATATATATATATATATATATATATATATATATATATATATATATATATACTGTATATATATATATACTAAGTTGTCGACGCTCAAGATATATTATGTTCGTTAAGAACTCCAGGGCAAGTTTTTAATTATGTTCCCCCACAGCTACAATAGCTTACTTGTCTATTTCATAATATTTCTATATCAATTTCTAATATTTAATAACCAGGTCAATATAAGAGGATCTCGCGATGTTTAGGAACATTTTATGATTGCTTCCGATATCTTTTATTATATATTTTTATTTATTATAATTTTTTTTTTTTTTTTTTTCTCTTTAGTATTGGAGTACATCGGTTTATAAAATTCTTTAAAATTTTCTGTAGCTTAAAACACGTAAAAGTATGTCTAGTATTTCTCATTTACATTTCTCCAAAATAACCGTGGTAGTTTTCTCAAAAATGGCAAAAAACGTGTTTTCCCCATAAGCGTAATAATTTTAAATTAGTGGTCCCTTTTAGATTTCCCCTCGTCACACCCGCGCGCTAAAATGATAAGCTCTATTACTCGTTCGTTCGTTCGTTCGTTCGTTCGTTCGTTCGTTCGTTCGTTCGTTCGTTCGTTCGTTCGTTCGTTCGTTCGTTCGTTCGTTCGTTCGTTCGTTCGTTCGTTCGTTCGTTCGTTCGTTCGTTCGTTCGTTCGTTCGTTCGTTCGTTCGTTCGTTCGTTCGTTCGTTCGTTCGTTCGTTCGTTCGTTCGTTCGTTCGTTCGTTCGTTCGTTCGTTCGTTCGTTCGTTCGTTCGTTCGTTCGTTCGTTCGTTCGTTCGTTCGTTCGTTCGTTCGTTCATATCCTGTTCGTATGGTCCAAATCATTTGTCAGCACAATTTGTTCACTACAGTATAATCAACATAATATTTATACTAATTATTAAAATTGTCCGCAATGACATACAAACTGCAGTTTAATTAAGTGAAGGTCATGCAGATATATGTAACAATTACCTATCTATCTATCTAGTTACCGTTATGTAATCTAATATTACTGAACTTTAAGGTATAAAATATTTTTTTACCGTGAAATAACCTTGATACTTGTGTATTATTATCGACTGTAATTGCATTCTTATGCACTCAGCTGCATACATGCATATCTATGACGTTACGTGATCATGTGCAACTGCAGCTGCATTATTATACCACGGCGTGACACGATAATACATTTAAACTTGAACTTTAGGTGCACAAGCAAATTAAATATCAAATTAACTTGTTGATTTTTTTTTATTATATTGATTCTTTATGTACACTGTGAATACGAAGTGCTAGTAGTTAAGCAGTCTTGGGGCGTTCGAGTAAGATTTCGAACAGCACATGAGCTCGAACATAGTCTGTGTTCGAATGGATTTTTTGAGGTGTTCGAGTTTGTGTTCGACGAATTACACGATTAACCAAACTATCTAAAAACGAAATTTGTCCAATGTTATTCATTACTCCAGTATGGCCTCCAAGCACATGTGCATTCACCTTTTAGTTTGGTCTCATTCATGTTAAAGTCAACGTCATAAGTGAGAGTACTAAATAACATGGGCTGGTATGGGAAAATGACACATTTTGCCAAATTAAAAATATTAAACAAATTTTTTGAGAGCATTGATGCAGCTAAATATTGAATTAGGTTTTCAAGTATGAGAAAAAAGTTATAATGACAAAAACAACAACAACAACAACTATTTTTCAAAGGAAATAGCGAAAACCCACAGTTTGTCGTATGCTAAGCTATGTTATTCGTTGCTCAAATATGGCATCAAAGCGCATTTATTATGACGTCATGTGCACAATCCTATATATATATATACACACACAGCACACAGTATAGAGGTACTCTCTGCATATTTGTGCGTTGTGAAGAAAACTTTTTGTTTTCAGAGTGTTTCAGTGCCGCACAACATATGACCGTTATTATTTGCAAAATTGCGGGATAAAATCTTATTATTGGAAATTTATATTTATCCGTACATTTTTAATATTATATGATTATATAAATTGTGATTATATTGCAATATAACGGAGAAGAGTAAAATTGCATGAAATTGTAATAATTGAAATAATAATATAAATAACATAAACATAAAGTATATTAGACTACAGATTAACTATGTTGTACACAGATATAATAAATTACGTAATTTATGCTGTATTTATGTCATTATTGCATAAATTATGCTAAATTAGAACAATATAAATAGTTATGCTGTACAACATAATATTTATGCTATATTTCGTAATTAATATATAGCATAAATTCAGCTGTATTGAACAAATTGTGCTGAAAATGAGCTAGCATAATTATTACGTATGTTGAGGTATTTTTATGCATGTATAGAAAAGTTACTTTGCAACATTAAGCTCCACTGCAAGGCTGCTATATAGGGTGTATCCTTATGACGTCATATTTAATGCGTTTAGGTGTCATACAGGAGTACACACTAAAAAATTTCGTTAGTAATCAACGGAATAAGTGTTTTTTCAACGGTTATAAGTGTTGATAATTAACGTTTCAAAACTCAACTCTTAATGTATTGAAAACTCAACGCTTAAGTACAATTTCACTTTAAACGTTGATTTATCAGCATAAATAGAGTTGATAAAAACCGTCAATTTTCAACGGAATAAACGTCCTTCTCCACCTAATTAGAAATAATATAAAAACTTACTTTACACAATTTCCTGTGTTCTATACGAAAAATCAAAATATGCATAAGAATAAATAGTGTTTATTTTTTATTCTTTAACTAGAATCAACGAAAAAAAAATTTGAGTTTTTTTTTATTTCTGCCCAAAAAGTGCGTTTTTCTCGAAAAGTTACCAACCCGTTAGAAATTTTATTGCATTTTTGGATGTAACTCGATTTTTCATACCCAAATCGGTCATCCAAAAATTTATGATACAGTATATACTAATTAACAGTTGAGTTTGGTTCTTTTTCATCTAATTGTAATTAAGCGTTGATTATAAACGTTTGTGACGTCACACGTAAGCGTTAAATATCAACGTTTAAAGCATGACGAAACTGTGTACAAGCTTTTCAACGTTTAGAACGTCGATTATACACGTCTATTTTTTAGTGTGTAGTGAATAACATTGCTCAGCATAGGACAAACTTGGTTTTTGACTATTTTCTTTGAAAAATCGGTTAATTTTTGGATATTATTATTTTTCTCACATACTTGAGATACTAATTCAACCTATTTATTAACAGCATCAATGCTCTCAAAAATATTGCTTTTTATTTTGAAACTGGCAAAATGTGTCATTTTCCTATGCGGCCCATGTTATTGAGTTAACCAACATGGTGTTGACTTTAGCATGAATGCAAAGACCCTACATGATAGTAAATCACACGGAAAAAATTATCTAAAGAGTTCCTATTTAGAATTTTTTCATAATAAATTCTTTAGATACATACTAAACTTTTTAGAATCTAAAGAGTTAACTATTTACCGCTAAAGAATTTACGTTTGTACTAACGAGTTACTCTTTAAACTTTTTGCAAGAGAGTTATTGTTTAGTACTAAAGAGCTATTGATATGTATCGGAATAATTTATTAAATTTATGTTTTCCGTGCAATAGACGTCAAACAACAACAATATTATGCTGTACAAGTCAATAAATTTGTTGTCCACTATTTTACAACTTGTGTAGTTCAGTTTTCTTTGTCATAAAAAAAATAGAGTTTTTTTTTCTTACCTATAATACACGTCATTTCTTTAAATAGATTTTGGCCTCAATTATTTAAGTAAATATAATGTATGTCTCCTCTATATACAGTCTTGTAAAATGTTAGAAACTCACACTCTAAAAAAGTTATTATATGAGTAGCTAAAATAGTGCATTTTAGCAAGTTATTAACAAGAAATTAATTAGTAATAAGAAATATTTTATAAATATAAAGGTGTTTTCATTCATGTTAAAGTCGACGCCATAAGTGAGTGCTAAATAACATTGGCCAGTATAGGAAAATGACTAATTTGGACAGTTTAAAGATAATTTACAATATTTTTGAGAGCATTGATGTTGTTAACAGGTTGAATTAGATTTTCAAGTATGCAAGAAATTTTTTATAAAAACAAAATAAAAAAGGCTAATTTTCTAAAGAAAATAGTCAAAAACTATGTTTGTCCTATGCTGAGCAATGTTATATTCATTGCTCAAGAAGAGCATCGAAAAGCATTCAGAATGACGTCATGCGCACACAGCCTATATACATAATAATAATAATTTATATGTAATTATAAAATATCAATATTTATGCTCTATGACATAAATACAGCATAAATTACGTGGCTTTATTCATTCCGGTGATGCTTTGCGATTATTTTGCGACAGCCATGAGAAAGAAATGAGCCAAGAAACTCAAGACTAAAACCATAATTAATTAAAGTCATCAACAAACACGAGTTTTGATTAATTTTTATTTAATTTTAACGTCTTACAAATACAAGAATCAAATTTGAAATTTAATAATACATTATGTAGATGGTTTTTTAACTCTTTCTTTCTACAATAAAAAAAACATGATAATTTGAAATCAATATTATACAGTTGTTACGTAACTAAGAAAAGTTTGGAAATTTATAATTATACTTGTGAATGGATGAATTAATGAAGTCTATACTGATGAAAGCGCTCGTGGCTGAATAATGTTTGGTCTCTTATATATTGTCGCTCCCGCAGCCTCTATCGATAGTTCAGCGGTCATTGTAAAGCCACGCGCGGCACGGACCTTCCGCGAGCTGCAGGCACCGTGTATATGGTGTATGCACATGATGTCATACTGATTGCGCTTCGACGCCATACTGGCGCAGTGGTTAATGTAGACCTGTCGTAGCACTTCGTCGCCATGTTTGTGGTGCCTAATGCATGGTCAAGCATAGGAAAAACATAATTTTATCTCATTTGTCACAAAAATAAAAGTGTATTTCGACTGTAAGACATTTTATGATATTCTTGTAGCTCAAAATAAGGCTTTGATTTAGAAAGACTAACTATTGAAGATTCTATTAAAGTCAATATTTACCTTTATTAATTACATTTTAATAAAAATAATTCATAAATTAAAAATGACGGCTATGACCCCAAAAACATGCACAGATAAAAAAAATATATATATTTATATAATTATGTTTTATAGCTCATTTTCAGCACAAATTGATCAATATACAGCATAATTAATATTCTATACACTGCATAATAACTGTACAATATAAACATGAGTATAATCTAACGCATAATTATATTTGTTGTACTGATTTAGCATCATTTATGCTATAATGACTTAAATGCAGCAAAATTATAGTAGTTTATGATTTCCGTGTATGACGTCATTTTCCGTTGCTAATCGTTTGTTTAAATTTACAGCGGAGTTCAATATTCCTGGGCCAATATAGTTCATTATATTATAATGATCACATAATAATGATAATTATATAATTTTAATAGTTGCGGTCCATAAGCATGATGGCAGGATATCAAAACTTAGATACGACAATTTT
Organism: Ecdyonurus torrentis; assembly: GCA_949318235.1. Taxonomy (NCBI): domain Eukaryota; kingdom Metazoa; phylum Arthropoda; class Insecta; order Ephemeroptera; family Heptageniidae; genus Ecdyonurus; species Ecdyonurus torrentis. The sequence goes on along the minus strand of OX439128.1, from coordinate 53,367,978 downwards.
GATTGACATTTTCACACCTATATACTTATGCTATTATTATAAAATATTTTACCTAATATTTAACATAACCACAACAAGAACTTAATTGGACATTAAACCACAAAACTGGCATTGTCACGTTGATCGTTCGTCACGGAGCTGTGATCTCGCGCTGTCACAAAAACCTTTACGTATTAATTATGCTAATAACTCATTTTTCATTGACATAATATAATATATGTATATTTTTTTTATCTTATCCACGGAAAATTTAAATTTAAGAAATGGTTCAGTTAGATGAAAATCTATACCAATAACTTGGTTGACAAAAGTTTAAACAGTAACTTGTTAGTATAAACGTTATTTCTTCAGTGGTAAATAGTTACCTCTGCACATCTTTAAAATCTTTGTATATATCTAACATTATTTACTATAGAAAAAGTCTAAAAAGTAACTTTTGAGTTATTATTTTTTTCGTGTTGCATAATAATTTTGTTAAATAGCATAAATATAGCTAAATATTTACATATATATGTAAATAATAATATGTACATAATAATTATTAAATAGCTCAAATTTAGCAAATATATACTGAAAAAAGTAAAAAGTTAGAATTTAGAATTTTTTATATTAAAATTGTTAGAAATATACTAAGTTTTTTAAAATCTAAAGAGCTAACTATTTACCGAACTATTTACCGCTAAAGAAATAACATTTATAGTAACAAGTTACTGTTTAAACTTTTGTGAACCAAGTTATTGTTTTGTTTTTTTACTGAAGAGTTACATCTACCTACAGTATGTAACTGAAAAATTTGTACACTGTAGCTTTATTTACGTTTATATAAAGTGTATAATATGTATGTGTGTTTTTATGTTTGCTTATTATTACACACACACACACACACACAC
>OX439128.1:53327088-53364588 GCA_949318235.1 Ecdyonurus torrentis | reverse complement strand
GAGAGTACTTGTTATTTTCCATGGACTTTAAGCTCAGTCTCAATTAAAGCCACAATTACACGCACAATTAATATTACGACAAGATGGGCCTATATACAATTAAAGTTAAAATAATTAGGTGTAATAATTGACTGTTACTTTCTCCTCCAAGGTCAGCTAGCTAGGTGACTCACTGATAAGTTTCACTGATACCTGTGTCACACACTCCGCCACGTGCGATGACCAAGTGAGATAACGTGACACGAGCCGGCCCTTTATCAAATCTACTAATTATCTAATTAAGATGAACTTTAATTAACTTTTGTGATAACACTGCTAAGTCGACATGCGATATTTTTATCAAACATAAATTCCCTATATTTTTTTATTTATTACTTGTGTTCATTTCGAACACGGAAAGAAAAGATTACGTTATGTATGCTATATGCTTGCCATATTGTGTTATCGTGCTACTCCAATCCCAGTCAAGACATTGTCTTATCGACAGCTAAGGACTTTCCAAATTAATGGAAAAGCACACACGGGCCGGCCACGACCTAAATACACAGCCCGGCATTCGCCATGACAGCTTAGAGAAACCGTGGAAACATCTAGGCAGGCTGGACGGTGCAATCACATCAATCATGCACCTCCCGAATGCTGCAGTGCGTCGTCATGGAATGCATGTAAACATGTATCGTGCAACATGTTGTGCTCTCACACTTGACGTATGCACCCAGCAGTGGCTCGAACCTATATACTCGGTGAGGAGTACACAGTTACGAGTCAGCTGCCTTTACCACTCGGCCATACCGTTATATCATTATAGGGTCTATGCATTCATGTTAAAGTCGACGCCATGTTGGATAACTTAATAACATGGACGGCATAGGAAAATAACTTATTTTGCCAGTTTAAAAACACTATGCAATATTTTTGAGAGCATTAATGCTGTAAATATGTTGAATTAGTATCTCAAGTATGTGAAAAAAATAACAATATTAAAAAATTAACTGATTTCTCAAAGAAAATTGCCTAAAACAAAGTTTGTCCTATGCTGAGCTATGTTATTCACTACTCCAGTATGGCCTCAAAGTGCATTGAATATGACGTCATCCGCATACACCCTGTACAGTATAATGATAAAAGAAAAAAAAGAAAGAAATATAAAATATGAATAGCCATGCAAATGCTGCGAGCTTTTATAATAAAAAAAAAAAGAACATAATTTTTTTATCTTATATTTCAATATTAATATTTATAAAATCATTTTGCTCCAAAGTTTATTTAAAAGTAATAAAATTGTATCAAAAAATCTCACAAAAAAACATAGTATATTTATATATATAAAAAACAACTTCAAAGTTATATCATAATATTATTTAATAACATTAGACAGGTGAGGAGAGATAATATAAATTATTATTAAAAGGAAGCTTGCAAAAAGTTTCAAAGACGGTAGCTTGACATGCTTATTAATCTTGTCAAATCTTTGCAAAAATTTTAGCACAGCAGGTAGAGAAAAGAGAAACCCCCCCTCTCTGTCTCTCTAGCCTAGGATATACGTTAGCTAGCTGGCTAGATAAATATACAAATCATCAACTCTAATAGACACGCCGAGCAATCAATTATACCGCAGCCGCTAAATCAATTATTTGCACAATTAATTTAGCGTCAATTAAAAACATATTATTGAATGAGTTAATTGTTTTAGACAGTGAATTTTTTTTTTATTTAGGTTATGTTATTTTAACTAATATATTTCACTATTATATTCGCATTATATTTTTTACATTTTTTTTTTTTTTTTATATAATACTTTTTTTTATGTTATATTATTTTCAATTAAAATATGTATTTTTATAGGCTAAATAAACGGAAAGAAGGAACTACATAACTTTTGCATTGAAAACATATTAAAAAAAAAAAAAATCAAAAAAATCTACAGTATAGCAGCCTCTTCAGTCTCCGACTTTTTAAAAATTATTTCAGTTTCGTATTGTCATCTCTTTTATCAAAAATGTTTTCTTACTTTTGAAGACCCCCTAATCACTCTAGAATGCTCAAAATAGCTTTTAAAAACGTTTAAATTTAGAGGCGTTTTCTGGTTGAATTTTGTTTTGTTATCTCAATTTTTTCGATTGTTTTTTAAAATGTTACTATAGTTTTTATTGAAATTTGCCACTATTTATTAAATTTATTTATTATAATATATATATATATATTTTTTTTGCCACTGAAGAGGTTGGACTATATAGAGCACACAAATATTATTACTCTTGCGCATTTTTATTTTATTTATTATTTTTGAGAAAGCCACTGCACCAATTTTGTTAAAAAATTAAATTAGGGATACTAAGCATATTTTAACATGTTTTAGGCCAATATATTTGGAAAAAATTTCATCACCAGTAAGGAACATTACCTGTAAAAAAATTATAATAACAATAATAAAAAGGTTATTACATTGCAAAGTGGCGAAATGTGATACTTTGTTTACATAACAGAAACAGAGAGACAGCTCGCATAATCAAATATACAAAAAAAAAGAAAAAAAAAAAACTAGAGCATTGAGTATTATAAAATAGTATACATACTTATATTACGGTATATGACTTAACACAAAAAATATGGTGCACTCACTCTATATATATATATAATATGTAAAAGTAATTGAAGTGTCAGAAACTTTAGTAAAAAATTTTGATTCATGAGAAACTGTGATAATTTATAATAACTTTTATTGCAAGTATTACATTTTGTCATACATGTATCGCTTTTTTTGTGCAGCAAATATTTAGGATAAAAGTGAATTTATAGGACATTACTGGGTTATATATGAGAGGGAACCATATGCTTTTTATTATATTGAACTTTCAAATATATTTCATGTCCGTTTTCATTATTAGTTTTAATTATAAGTCTTTTTTATTTCCTCTGTAAAAATCTACGCCCAAAATAGTTTTCTTCTAAAAATAATAATATAATAATAAAAAACTAAATAAATAAAAAGTTGATTCATTTGACAAAAAACCAAATTATATTGTGATAAAATGTATAATTTAAAATATATATACATGTATAAAAAAGAAAGGGAAAAAAAAAAAAAAAAAAAAAAAAAAGTAAACAAAACTTGAAGCTTGAAAGCAGACTAAAATAAACACGTAAAAATTATGCTATATAGCTCAATGCAGCAAAATAATAATATAATATTTTTTTGATAACATATTATAATAGTTAACATGTTCAGCATAATTACTTATGTTATTACAAAATAACAACATTTGTGTTCTACAATATAGCAAGTGTTCAATGTAGCATAAATTACGTAATTTATTTTAAACGTGAAGGTATGTAATTATTAATATTAATTATTATTGATAATAATTAATTAATTATTAATATGATTATTATTATTTTTTCATACTTGGAAAAACAATAATTATAAAGTAGTTGAAGGATCAGTGATGTCAAAAGTTATATTTTTTCTTCCTTTAACAAACCTTTTTTTTTTTTTTAACTTTTAAAAGAATTGAAATTTGCAGTCGTTGGAATCTCCTAAACAGAAAAAAAGATTCAATATGCTTGAAAATAATGTGTGTGCGCATGACGTCTTACTAAATGCGCTCCAACACCATGCATCCTAGATCAATGAATAACATTGCTAAGCATACAAACATCGTTTTTAACTATTTCTATAGAAAATTAGTAAATTATTATGATTTTTCTCACATACTTGAAATTCAACCTATAAACAGCACCAAAAATTTTGCGAAGTATTTTTAAATTGGTAAAAAGTGACATTTTATAGTTCCATCCCATGTTATTATATAGTGCTTATTTTAGTGCTCACATATGGGGTCAACTTTTATAAAAATGCTATTTTTAGCAGAATAAAATATAAAGATTTGCAGGCGTTGAAATCTCCACTTTAGCGTGTCAGAGATTTCAACGCTTGAAAATAGACAAAATTTTTACGGAATTAGAATCTGTGTCGTGCAAGGAAATTAAAATAATTTTTCAAATAATTTTTTGCTTTAAATACACAATATATAGTCGGGTTAGAGCACAAACCGCATGTATCTACTAAAGCAGCAAAGTCGAAAAACTGATATTTTTGTATTTTGTTTTGAACCCCGTTGCTTTTGTAGCTACTTGCTTTGTGCTTAAGCTTGACGATATAATATATATATATATATATATATATATATATATATATATATATATATATATATATATATATATATATATATATATACATATATATATATATATATATATATATATATATATATATATATATATATATATATATATATATATATATATATATATATATATATATATATACACACACACACACACAATAAAAGTAAAGGGTAAAGGCGTTTTCACAATACATAAAAACAAATACAATTTTTTTCATGCACTTTTTTTTTTTTTTTTTTTTGTTCTAAATTATTTTATAATAGTTATTAAATAAAATATCAACTCGAGTAAAAGTGTAATTATTTCAAGTTTACAGTGAGCGCTGCGCTGCGGTGCTGCAGTACTTATGTACGTTCAGTTAGGTGCACGCTGTCAGTCAGTAGGTCAGTGTGACGTCACTGGCTACTAGGAGATCCTATAGCACAGCACAGCACAGCTGATGCCATGGTATACATAACATAAGAGAAGCGAAAGTAACAGCTGTGACGTCATCACTTGCACTTTTTATATATTTATACAATCGTAAATATTATATTGTACTGTCTGTCTGTCTGATTTATTGTATATATAGATGTACAGCTCTGGCCAAAAGTTTGAGAACAATTTGTATAGGAAACCCGCATCCACACCATTCTATCTTAATGAGAAAACGCTGCGGCCACCGCTGCCCCGTTCTTAAACTTTTAGCCAGAGCATTACACACTCTGTCATAATATACATACAATTTTACACTTTGCCTTAGAGGAAAGGCAAAGAATAAAATTTTATATGACAGATTCAAAATAATATTGTATAACAATATAAAATTATTATTTTAAAAAAAATTATTTTATTTTATTTATTTATTTATTTCATTTATTAATTAATTAAATAATCTGGAAATACACCCTCTTCAGTCCCAGACTTTAAAAAAAAATTACTTCTCTGTCATATTAACTACGTTTTTTTGTGGCTCTCAAATGAGAAAAATGTGTATATCTTTGTCAAAAAGGTTTTCTTTTAATTTTCCAAACCCCCTACCTTCACTAGAATGCTCAAAATAGCGTTAAAAAAGCGTTAATTTAAGAGCGTTTTCTAGTTCATTTTTTTTTTTGCATTTTTATTTCAATTTGTTCTTTTTTTTATAATTTTATTGAATTAATCGATGTTTACTGTATTGTATACTGGGAATGAAGAAGAAAGTGATTTTTAAAGATATAGAGTGTATCAGTGTTAAATGTATTGGATATGTCAATTTTTTTTAAAAAAAAAAAAAAAAAAACTTTTTTTAAGTTTATTTTTTATTATAAATTATTATATTTTTTTTTACATATTTAAAACCATTGCTAAGTCCAATTTTTCTTTCTTTACCCTAATCTATACACTCTACTTTTAGACTAAAAGTTAAGATTAACAGCCATGCTGACATCTCCAAGTATAAGCAACATTTATGTTTGCTTTCATATTAAACGTCGACGCCATAAGTGAGCACTAAATAACATGGCCAAGTATGAGAAAATTTATGCTATACTACACAATTGTTACATAGCATAAATATTATGTTGTACGGCATATAATTATTTATGTTGTTCTAATTTAGTATCATTTATGTTATAATGACATAAATGCAGCATAAATTACGTAATTTATTCTTTACGTGTGAGGGAATAATTTACTTAGATTAGCCCCCCCCCCCACCTATGTTTTCCTTCTTCTTCTTTTTTTTTTTTTTTTTTTTTCGTAACCGGATAAGAGCAAGTTTTATGATTTCATGCTTTATATTTAATTTATATCTTTACCAGCTCAATCTCTCTCTCTCTCTCTCTCTCTCTCTCTCTCTCTCTCTCTCTCTCTCTCCACTAATGCAATAACCACTTACTACAAAAAGAAATACAAAAGTAAAAAATGAAGACAGGTGAATGACAATTAATAAAATTACTTTAATGAAGCACAATGTACGCCGCAGAAGTGCAAAGCAATGAACCATCAATATAATTTTAATGAGTAAATTTCCCCAGCATCCTCTTCATGTAATCCAGTGTGGTGTTCCCAACCCCCTGCTGGGCCCTGCAGGCAGGTGCAGGTGGGTGTGGCCACACAAAAACAACGTACATAAGAAATTTAAATCTACATTAACTTGTTCGTACATACACTTGCAGGCTAGGACTGGTTTCCTCAAGGTGGAGTTCACTGGTCAATGTCAACCGACAATTTTTTAGTTTTCAAATTCTTGCTTTGTATTTTTACTTTGAAAATTTCTTAGAAAAATAAAGAAACAAATTTCCTATGAAATACTTTACGTATACATACACAGACAAAAAAGTACGTAATAATTATGCTAGCTTATTGCCCATACTTACTTATTTTTATAGTTGCAATCGTTTAATTTCAATACAGCATGAGCTCTTTGCTATACACCGGAAGCAAGCAACTAAAATAAAATTCTTAGTTAGGTATTTTTTTTCTTTAATAAATATGTTAGATATATAAATATTTTTTCTAAAGATGTATATAGCTAACTATTTACTACTGAAATTACTATAACGTTTATACTAACAAGTTACTGTTTAAACTTTTGTCAGCCAAGTTATTGGTTTGTACTGAAGAGTTACATCTATGTAAATGAATAATTTATTAAATTTATATTGTTTTACATCTAAATATAAAAATATTTACGCTATTTCAATTTAGTATCATTTATGCTATAATAGCATAAATGCAGCATAAACTACGCAAATTATAATTTTCATGTAAAATTTGTTCCTTTTGTTTATTTGTTAAATTTTTTTATGTATATTTTTACAATTCGTAGAAAAATAAACCAACAATAATTTTCCACGCAGAATTTGTTCTGCTCTCCTTTTTTTTTTTTTTTTTTCTTTTTTTTTTTTTTTTTTTTCTTTTTTCTTTTGTCTGTATATTGGTACACATCAAACATCCAGCATTATTTTAAATATTTGTCGGCGACTTTTTCGTGGAATTTTCGAGACAAAGAATACTCAAGTTATATAGCTTACATTAACTCAAGTTATATCTGTTTCATTGCCGCATAAGAATGCATGTTAAATGAAGACAGTAAGACAATGTCATCTGCTAGCTATGGCAATTATCACACATACACATAATATGTCACTTCTGTTGCTTCACAAAATGGGCTTTAAAAACTGTAAAGTAGGCAACTTTAAGATTTGATGGCGTCATCAAATCCAGGTTTACAATAGAAATTGTAGCGCAGGTTGTTTATTTGACAAGTTTTCTACCCAGTTTGTGAGGCTACAGAAGTGACGTAATATGTGTATAGACAATAGTCACATCTCGGCAATTTTTATTTTATTATTATTTTTTTTTAAGGCTATGATCATTTTATATGTTAACATAATAGAAGGTATCGTTTTAAAAAATTCATTAAAATTTTCTACGTCTTAAAACACGTAATAGTGCGTCTATAATATTCCTCATTTAAATAAATATCTCCGGAATTGCGTGCAATAGTTTTCTCAAAACTTGCAACAACAAACAAACAAACAAACAAACAAACAAACAAACAAACAAACAAACAAACAAACAAACAAACAAACAAACAAAGGAGAAGAAGAAGGATTTTTCCCCCATAAGCGTATAATGTTAAATTAGTGGACCCTAAGCCATTCCCTTGCGCTACACCGATAATCTCCATTATTATTATTATTACTTCCACAAGTGTATGTATTTCTTCTTTCAGTTACAAAATTTGTAATTGCCAACAAATTGCAATATCATGAGAAGCTGCTATAACAAATGTCAGCGATGTTAAAATGTGCTAAGTTGAACGTCCTGACCAGTCTCTACAATATATATTAGGAAATGTGATTGTTAAACTTACAACAATACATGCCAAAATTGTTAACATAATAAACAACAATACTTTAGTATATAATATGTAACAGCTGTGAGAGGCGAGAGAGAATACAAACATGCAAAAAAAACAAACTTAATTGCAAAATTGCTTTAAATCACTTGTATAACATGATCTGGTTTTGTATCTTGTTCAATATATTTTACAGTTTTATATATTTATACGAAGTAGGAGTTTAGTCACTTAATTTAGCATTGTCTCTGAACATTCATATGCATATCATATAATATATATACATCAAACTAGAATGCATATATATATATATATATATATATATATATATATATATATATAGAGAGAGAGAGAGAGAGAGAGAGAGAGAGAGAGTTACTAAATTATATTAATTTGTATTACGAATTTAAAATCTTTGGAATGGGAAAAGCTTAAATTAGACATACTTAAATTTATATAGACTATGCATTCATATTAAAGTTGACACCATGTCAGATCACTCAATAACATAGACCGCATATAGGAAAATGATACATTTTTGCAATTTAAAAAAAACTAAGATCAATTTTTTTGAGAGCATTGATGTTGTAAATATGTTGAATTAGTATCTCAAGTAAGTGAGAAAAGTAATAATAACACAAGATTTCCGGAAGAAAATTAAAAACAAAGTTTGTCCTGTGCTGAACAATGTTATTCACTACTCCAGTATGGCAGACAAGTGCATTAATTATGACGTCATGTGGATACACCGTATATATTATTTTAAGCCTGTAAAAAAAAAACGTTGATGGTTTAAAAGTATTCTATTTTGGCACAACTTTAAAATTGCATCACAAATTTTCTGTTCGTTTTGTGTATGCTATACAGCATAATAACTATGTTACATAGCATAAATATTATGTTATACAGCATAATTATTCAAGTTGTTTCAATTTAGCAACATTTATGCTATTTTGACATAAATGCAGCATAATTTAAAGGCATAGAAAACATTGAAACAACATGTTCTAAACACGAAATGGGATCTACAAAACTGATGATATTTTTTTACCAGATGTAAATGTGGCCCCACAAGAGAGCTTGAAAAAAATGTAAAGTATGCAATTTGCGTAAATATTCCTGTTTATGACGTCATAAACAGGCAAAAACTAGTATAAAAATGTTGTGCGGGTTGCATAAATCGAAATTTTCTTATCACTGCTACGGCGCTACAGTTGGGGTTTGAGACCAATTAATGTTATTTATGTAAGTCCCATCAAGTGTTTTGTTATGTAAATGCAAATGTTTTCATGCTGTCTATGCCTTTAAGTGATTTATTATATCCATATGGCAAATCGGAAATGTTAAAAAAAATGTATTATTATTATTTTTTTAAATTTAATTTTAAATAACATATTTTAAAACTATAATAATACAGTTTAAAATTTAAAAAAAAACGTTGAAATCCGTAGTGCGTGGTGTTGTATTAGATACAGCACACAACATCTGCTATTTACCATGATAGTACATACTGTAATTGCAATGTAATTATTACTAGTAAAATTAGTGTCATTAAATGTACACTATAGCCTTGATTTTTATTTTATTTCATAGTTTGTACGACCTTTGCTAATCTTTATTACTTACTTCCTGATATCCGCTGGTTGATATATGCATGCAGATATTTAATATTCTGTACGTATATGTAATGCATCTTAAAGCCATAGACCAGAAGAAATCATAAGAATGTATCACAAAATACTTAATGGGACTTAAATAACATTAGTTTGTCTCAAAACCCAACTGTAGCTCCGTAGCAGTGATCAGAAAATTTCGATTTATGCAAACCGCACAACATTTTCATACTAATTTTTGCATGTTTCTGACGTCATAAACATGAATAGTCATTTAAATTGCATACTTTACAGCTTTTTTACGTTCTCTCGTGGGGCTAGATTAACATTCTGGTAAAAATTATCATCAGTTTTAAAGATCCAAGTTCATGTTTCTTCATTAAAAAGCACATTTTTTTTTTATTAATAAAAATATGAATATATAAGATAAGTGCCACCAAGACAATGAAGTCTTATAGGTGGGTGCTTAATCAACATAATATAAAAAAGTTAGTAAGCATAAAACAATATTAAAATAATAATTAAAACAAAATTATAGCACATTTCATTTTTTTTATCAACATGTTATTATATGTAGTCTATAGCTTTAAGTATGCATGTATCACGGACAATGCAAAGAAGATGCACTTGTTTGCCAAGATGCACTTACTTATGATGCACCGCATGCATGCTATAATGCGTGACATTGACAAATATAGCGTGTACCTATGTTTATCTACCGTTCTGCGTAATTTATTGTTGATACTAATACGTAAGTTATTGATCTGTCAATTATTGGCAATATTGGTTTTGAAAATGGTCGTTGTATTTCATTTTATTACTGTTCTTTTGCTCTCTCTCTCTCTCTCTCTCTCTCTCTCTCTCTCTCTCTCTCTCTCTCTCTCTCTCTCTCTCTCTCTCTCTCTCTCTCTCTCTCTCTCTCTCTCTCTCTCTCTCTCTCTCTCTCTCTTAATTCATTTCGTTCCCTTTCATTTTTTTAAATTCTATTTCATTTCATTCTATGTCTTTTTATTTCATTTATTTTAATTTCCTTCGTGGTTTTCCTTCGTTTTTTATTTTATTATTATTATTTTTTTATTATTATTATTATTAAATAAGATGAATTGTCAACTGTTTAAAAATTGGAATAATATAACTTTTGTTACTGGGCTTGATTTAATTAGCTACTATTTTCAAAGCTTTAATTTACATGTTTATTATTATTATTATAGAAAAAACATAAATACATTTAAATATAGAGGAAGTCAAAAAACAAAAGAAATAACGTAATTTCAAGTCTTTTATTTTTAATTTTTAAAAATATTTAAAAACACTTAATTAACTCAAAAATTAGAAATTTACAAATCAATTGATTAAAGAAAATGTCCTCTTTTAGAATAAAAAAATTAAATTACCTCTTTATTTTTTATTTCATTTTCCTCAAACGAAGTATTCTCTAAAACGAAGGTCTAAAAGTCGTGCCTGACTGTCCCAGGACCACCTGTTGCTTGATCCTCCCAATATTCCTCGCCACATTTCTCTATTATAGTCGTAGTGAAGAACACAAACGAAGTAAATAATAAATGTCATAAATATCTAAATTTATTTATTTACGTGGCTTTTGTAACGTTTTCAATAATTTGAGTGCATTTTAGTTTGTAGGCCAGTGTCATAAAAACTTTTTATTTATTTATTATAATTTATTGTTTAATAAGTTGTTATTGCAGAATTGTTTTACTTTTTACCTCGCATCTCTCTCTCTCTCTCTCTCTCTCTCTCTCTCTCTCTCTCTCTCTCTCTCTCTCTCAAATCAATGCATTTCCATCCTATCACTATTAAAGATTTCAACATCAAGTCTCACATTTGTGTATTTATAAAAGTAAATAAATTATCGCCTAATTTGACTCTACAGTTCACGGCAGCCATAAATCATAGAACTAATACACAATAGCAAAATGTGTTTTGTCTATATTCCATGCATGCACCTATTTATTTATATATATAGCATCAATAATACAATGTAGCATGAATTATGTTGTTATGAATACACTTTATTGTTTTTTATCTAGCATAATCATTACGTATCTACTTTTTTTTTTAAAGGTTTATCTGTTTTTTGTATGTTTTTTCTCCTATTTGCTTTTCTATATGTTCAGAAGATATGTTGTTATCATTGTGCAAAGCTCTTTACTTTCCAGCCTGTTGATGTTTGTCCATAACAACGTGTCTTATGATTACTTTTAATAATTCTTAACTTTTTACTATAACTTATTAGCCCCCAACAATGCAAGATATTTAAATATTAAAAATTACCGAGCTGGTATGCACACTAAAAAATAATCATTGAAAAGCTTGTACACAGTTTTGAAATGCTTTAAGTATTACGGAATCAACGGTTATGACGTCACTAAACATTGATATTTCAACAATAAAAACATTAGTGACGTCACAAGCGTTGGGATTAAATAGAAAAATCGTAGATTTGTAACGGCCAAGTTTAACGTTTATATCATTGTTGTTCTCACGCTTGTGACGTCATTTACACTTTTATCGTTAGATTGTCAACGTTTAGTGACGTCATAACCGTTGATTCCACAATACTTGAAGTATTGCGAAACTGTGTACAAGCTTTTCAATGCTTTTTTTTAGTGTGTGGCCGAGAGGTAAAGGCAGCTGACTCTGTACATACTTCTCACCGAGTGGTTCACGGAAAAAAAAAATTACTATACCTAGCTATGACAGGTACAATCATTCCAATAAAAAATGAAATTGTATTGGCTTATTGCCATTCAATGCAATCAGATGGAGATTTCATTTGACGCAAAACTCTATCTAAATACATGTTATTCCCATATGCCAATAGAATTTCATTTTTTATTGGAATGACTGTACAGCTGTGGCCAAAAGTTTGAGAACGATTTGCATAGGCAACCCGCAACCACACTATGTTATCTTTATGAGAAAACGCAGCGGCTGCCGCTGCCTCGTTCTTAAACTTTTGGCCAGAGGTGTACGTACATGAATCCTGTATTTTGCATAATTTGGAACAGGTATAGTTATAAAATACAATATCACTTAATCTAAGTGAGTCACACCTTTATTGTAGCATATTGCACCTGCATTAGGTATTATTGTAGTATAATAATACCTGGGTTCTAGCTTATATGTCTACCTATTACATTTACAGGATTTTTTTCCGTATGGCATAAAAAAAAAATCAATAAATACATTTTATATAAATATTATAAACCTGTCTTCTCTCCTCTCAGCGTACTATATTTTTCTATGCGTATGTTTATTCCATTGTGATTCAAACGTTTATGACGTCTTTTACACTTTTATCGTTAGATTTTCAACGTTTAGTGACGTCATAACCGTTAATTCCACAATATTTCAAGCATTATAAAACTGTGTATGTTATTGCGTTTTTTTCCAGTGTATTACTTTGGCGTGATGATGTATCGTATTACAATACAAATCAGTTTTAGAAACAGTAGCTTGCTGTGCTGCGAGAGTATGCAGTATATGTAGGTACATATCTCGCACTTGACCCTATTACTCTCTCTATATCATTAGCTTACAATAATAATTACAAGATAAACTATAGCGTATTAAATAATGACGCAAATATATTTGAAATAATAATTATTTTAACATTACTTACACACATATAGTACGTATGATATTTTGTTACTAACACTATATGGCTATTAAGTTCAGAGGTGTTTGTGTATATAATTAAATAACTATTTCGTGTATGGAATATTTACAATTACCACATGTAACAAAAAAAAATTGTATGCTCTATACACTCTAAAAATATTCGTTAAAAATCTTATATTTTACTTAAAAATGAATTTGTTTTGGCTTATGGCCATTCAATGCAATCAGATGGAGATTTCAGTTATCGTAAATCTCTATCTAAATACATAATATTCCCATATACCAATAGAAATTAATTTGTTCAACGGATGTGACCGAAATCGCTTATTAGTCAATATTGACCGCTTACTCAAACTGCGGAAAAGGAAGTGCCGGAAGAGGAAACCACGTGACGGTAAAAGTGGGAGGTAGCTCAGGACTGCTTATGTTTACTCAAAATGCGGAAAAGGAAGTGCCGGAAAAGGAAACCACGTGACGGTAAAAGTGGGAGGTAGCTCCAGGCCTAGCTTGCTGCTGGCACCAACTTTTCTCCCACTTTTACCATCACGTGGTTTCCTCTTCCGGCACTTCCTTTACCGTTTTTTAGAGTAAACATACGCACTTATTGTATCTGCCACTGAAGATGATAAAACGTCAAAAGATGTCACAAGTAAATTTGTAGTTGTCCTACCTTTCCGAGGTCTTCGTTTATCTAACGTTCTCGAAGATCTAAGCGAGGGTTCTGATGAAGAGGTGATTGTGGTGGACTCTATACTGGGGTCGAGTTCTGATGAAATACTGGGCTCAAGTTCTGACTCTATACTAGGGACACTGCCGTCAAAGTTGCACTGCAGCACCGTGCAGGGTAATAATTGGGACTCTGCGCTGGCCACGCGAGGTAAGGTGGTCCCTGGCAGCAACATGGCGGACACTCCACCATCGTCATCCATTGTGAGCTTCATCTTAACTGCATCGCTCTGCAACAATCAACTTGTTAATTATAATATCACACAAATATATTTTGTCTTATAGCAATTACAATTTTATAATTTACATTTTACAAAAAAAAAAAAAAAAAAAAAAAATGGCAAAATTACAATTTTATAATTAGTTTAAAATATCATTATTTTAAAGCATTCAAAATGTCATAAGAATCTATTAGATTAGTAGCTGAATAAAAATAACATGGGTATACCTATATTATACTATAGCATAAGAGATAAGAAAACTCATTATATTATACATATATATATATATATATATATATATATATATATATATATATATATATATATATATATATATATATATATATATATATATATATATGGGATGATATATATATATATAATATATATATATATATCATCCCATATGTAAATTAAATATTTTCTGAATCCATAATAACCCTATATGAAATTTAGTTAATATAATTTGAGCTTATTTTAACTGATCCTAAAATTTTGATTGTGCGATGTGATGACTACGAACGAACGAACGAACGAACGAACGAACGAACGAACGAACGAACGAACGAACGAACGAACGAACGAACGAACGAACGAACGAACGAACGAACGAACGAACGAACGAACGAACGAACGAACGAACGAACAAAACACGCAAGACTGAGGTAAAAAAATTTCAATGTCAAAGAAAGTGAAATTCGATCAATAAAAAAAACTTAAAATTGAGTAGAGAGTGTTAGACTTCAGTGTAGATTACATAAAAGATGAGAAAATGAAGGTAGGTCATGAAGTATTTAGAAGAAAGTGAAAAACATAAATTTATAGCAATAAAAATTGTAAAAAAAAAGAAGAAGTCATTAAATAATTAAATAATAATATTTTTATGTTAAGCTCTGTGAGAACGCATAGAAATATAAAATTGCTGGTTTTTAAGTAGAAAATGTTGAAATTTAGTTATTTCATATTAATATGCGTGAAAATTATAGTCTTGCTATTTTTTAGCACGATTATTTAAGAGCGCAGAAATGTTTGCAAGAATTTGCCAATGTTAATAATTAAGTTTTGTTAATATACAGGGTGCTTGCATTCATGTAAAAGTTGACGCCATATGTGAGCAGTAAATAACATACGCACGGTCTAAACCAAACACGTAATAATTATGCTAGAACATTTCCAGCACAGTTTATTCAATATAGCATAATTTATGCTATTTACTGCAAAATACATAATATGATACATATATAGCATAAATATTATGTTGTAAAGTATTAATATATGTTCCAATTGAGTATAATTTATGCTATAATGACATAAATACAGCATAAATTATATAATTTATTCTTTTCGTATGCCGGTATGGGAAAATGACACATTTTGCCAGTTTGAAAATACTTATGGTTATAGCAATATTTTTGAGAGCATTGATGCTGTCACAAAAAATGTCGAAATTATTATAAAAAAAAGTCTAAATACGAACTCTTTGGATTTCCGTATGTAATAATAATAATAAGTAACTTTATTAAGGCGTTGTGAGGGCTTCACAGCCCTTTTTTACAAAACCTTGACCACAACATTACAATTAAGCTTTACATAAGCAAAAAGGAGATATAGCATCATTGAAATAACTATATATATATATATATATATATATATATATATATATATATATATATATATATATATATATATATATATATATATATATATATATATATATATATTATATAATTTAAATTTATACATAGCTAGAATTATCAATTTTAATATACAATTTTTTTTCATGTAGCGTCAAGTGCATTAAGGAATCTCGTGAGTGCATCAGACGGTGCAGCTTGAAGCATAGTTGCATTATTGTGCATATTGTTGGTGTGTGTATATATTTAGAGAGAGAGAGAGAGAGAGAGAGAGAGACAGAGAGAGAGAGAGAGTGGCCCTGAACTTTTAACACCTCGCGTCCTAAAAGCATGACAAAAGCAGTGCTGCTTATCATAAGTATATAGATAACCATATATAGTTACTTAATTATTTTAACATAATATCAACAATTTTCTCTCGCAAAGAAACAATGTCCCTTTTTTTTATACACTTTGAAAAGAAATGTTTTTTGTCAACAAAAAAAATCAAACTAAATTACGTAATTTATGCTAAATCAAAAAGCACAAATATTTTTTTTTTTGTAATAACATTAATAATAATTATGGTGAACATCTTAATTATTATAATCCCTGTACAATATAGCATAATATAAATGATGTTAAATTAAATTAAATAATTGTTTATTGGGCATGAATAACATATAACAATACAAAATAAATTGTTACAGACAAAGATAAAGTAAAACCCAATAGGTAAGGAGAAAAAGGCAAATGCCCATACATATTGTGATCTCCTACCATGCATAAAACAAGTCAGAATACTATGTACTGCTTCGTCAAAAAAACATAAATATAACAACGACATAATAAAAATAATAATAATAGAAATTCAAAAAAAAATAAAAAATATATATTGTTATTTTGCTACATTGAGCTAGCATAATAATATAATATTAAGTAGCTATTTTTAATATGTACACACAAATTTTTAGAGACCACCGATATATAGAGTGTATGCGCATAATGTCATATTTAATGCGCTTGAATGCCATATTGGAGTAATGAATAACATTGCTCAGCTTAGGACAAACCTCATTTTTGACTATTTTCTCTGGAATTAATAAATTAATTTTCGATAATTATTATTTTTCTCACGTACTTGAGATACTAATTCAACCTGTTAACAAAATCAAATGATCTTAAAAATGCATAGTATTTTTAAACTGTCAAAATGAGTTATTTTCCTATGCAGTTTCAAAATACTTTAACCAATATTTTCGAGTGTTTTGATGCTGTTAACAGCTTGAATTATATATAGGTTTTGAAGGCAAACAAAAAAATAATATAAAAAAAAAATAAAAAAACGTAGCAAAAACCATATGCTGAGCAATGTTATTAATTGCTCCAGTATGGCATCGAATCGCATTCATTATGACGTCATGTGCAAACACCCTATATAAAGAAACGTTGCTGTGAGTTGACTTTATGAATGAAATATTCATATTAAAATAGAGAAAACTGTGAATAGATTTTTACATAAGGTTTGGGCTACTTAGCGTCAAGTATTATGAAACATAAAATTAAACTATTAAAATTAGATAATGCCCAATTTTATTCTTATATAAATGATGGTAAAGAAAAGTCATAATTAGTTGATTCTATACATAGGTAAATGTTAGGGAATTAAAAAAATTTTCGCTGCTTTTTTTAATAACATTATTTTAATATATAACTTTCGTTTAAAATAATATCACAGACAGACAGACAGACAGACAGACAGACAGACAGACAGACAGACAGACAGACAGACAGACAGACAGACAGACAGACAGACAGACAGACAGACAGACAGACAGACAGACAGACAGACAGACAGACAGACAGACAGACAGACAGACAGACAGACAGACAGACAGACAGACAGACAGACAGACAGACAGACAGACAGACAGACAGACAGACAGACACAATAAACGTACAAAAATAAATACATAATATAACAATTATGCTATAGCTCAATGCAGAAACATGCATGCATAACAAACATAATCTATGATATATGTTGTAGTGATAAAATAATGATAATACTACATAACATAATAGTTAACATGTTCAGCATAATTACTTATGTTATTACAAAATAACAACATTTGTGCTCTACAATATAGCAAGTGTTCAACGTAGCAACATAATGTATGCTATATTGTACAGTAATTATACTACATAACATAATAGTTAACATGTTCAGCATAATTACTTATGTTATTACAAAATAACAACATTTGTGCTCTACAATATAGCAAGTGTTCAACGTAGCAACATAATGTATGCTATATTGTACAGTGATTATACCACATAACATAATAGTTAACATGTTCAGCATAATTACTTATGTTATTACAAAATAACAACATTTGTGCTCTACAATATAGCAAGTGTTCAATGTAGCAACATAATGTATGCTATATTGTACAGTGATTATACTACATAACATAATAGTTAACATGTTCAGCATAATTACTTATGTTATTACAAAATAACAACATTTGTGCTCTACAATATAACAAGTGTTCAACGTAGCAACATAATGTATGCTATATTGTACAGTGATTATACTACATAACATAATAGTTAACATGTTCAGCATAATTACTTATGTTATTACAAAATAACAACATTTGTGCTCTACAATATAGCAAGTGTTCAATGTAGCAACATAATGTATGCTATATTGTACAGTGATTATACTACATAACATAATAGTTAACATGTTTAGCATAATTACTTATGTTATTACAAAATAACAACATTTGTGCTCTACAATATAGCAAGTGTTCAATGTAGCAACATAATGTATGCTATATTGTACAGTGATTATACTACATAACATAATAGTTAAGATGTTCAGCATAATTACTTATGTTATTACAAAATAACAACATTTGTGCTCTACAATATAGCAAGTGTTCAATGTAGCAACATAATGTATGCTATATTGTACAGTGATTATACTACATAACATAATAGTTAACATGTTCAGCATAATTACTTATGTTATTACAAAATAACAACATTTGTGCTCTACAATATAGCAAGTGTTCAATGTAGCAACAATTACATAATTTAATTTTTACGTGAAAGGTCCCGTAATTTTCTTTTTATTATTCAATTTTTTGCTTTACAGTACAGAGCAATTATGTCGTGTCTCAGTCGCATCATTAGTGAACTTGTTCGTTATGTAAGCGATATTTAGCGCACTTTTTTGTAGCAGCCGCAGGAATACACTTTTTTCTTCTCACTTTCAGTGGTAAAAAAATTATTATGTATTACGCACGCGCGACTCATCTAATTTGTCGTCTATCATCATCATAAATATGACTGTCACTTTTTACTGATCTGCACAAGTTGTTTATATATCATTCATTCATTTTTACATTCATTCATTCATTCATTCATTCATTCATTCATTCATTCATTCATTCATTCATTCATTCATTCATTCATTCATTCATTCATTCATTCATTCATTCATTCATTCATTCATTCATTCATTCATTCATTCATTCATTCATTCATTCATTCATTCATTCATTCATTCATTCATTCATTCATTCATTCATTCATTCATTCATTCATTCATTCATTCATTCATTCATTCATTCATTCATTCATTCATTCATTCATTCATTCATTCATTCATTCATTCATTCATTCATTCATTCATTCATTCATTCATTCATTCATTCATTCATTCATTCATTCATTCATTCATTCATTCATTCATTCATTCATTCATTCATACAAAATATTTGTCCGACAAATTATTAGCAATAATTTTATTGAGCACTCTGAAAATACAATGCACGATTATAATGTTTTTCATTGTTGCACACAAAATTATTAAATTTGTTTTTTTCCGTAAGAAAATCATTGAGTAATAATACGTTGATGACTATAACAATGACAAAAATTATAGTAAAACTCGTGCATTAAGAACAGCTAATAATTGTATTTAGAAGCATTTTTTTAAAATAAATTACGTAATTGATGCTGCATTGAACACTTGCTATATTGTAGAGTACAAATGTTGTTATTTTGTAATAACATAAGTAATTATGCTGAACATGTTAACTATTATGTTATGTAGTATAATCACTGTACAATATAGCATACATTATGTTGCTACATTGAACACTTGCTATATTGTAGAGCACAAATGTTGTTATTTTGTAATAACATAAGTAATTATGCTGAACATGTTAACTATTATGTTATGTAGTATAATCACTGTACAATATAGCATACATTATGTTGCTACATTGAACACTTGCTATATTGTAGAGCACAAATGTTGTTATTTTGTAATAACATAAGTAATTATGCTGGACATGTTAACTATTATATTATGTAGTATAATCACTGTACAATATAGCATACATTATGTTGCTACATTGAACACTTGCTATATTGTAGAGCACAAATGTTGTTATTTTGTAATAACATAAGTAATTATGCTGAACATGTTAACTATTATGTTATGTAGTATAATCACTGTACAATATAGCATACATTATGTGAAAGCATTGAGCTAGCATACGTATAGGTAATTTTGTACGTGTTTTTTTAAAATAACGGCACAAATTATGATCAAATACGTGTATAGAGTGTATGAGGATGACGTCATATTGAATGCACTTGGATGCCGTACTGGAGTAATAAATAACATTCTCAGCATAGGACAAACTTTGTTTTTGTCTATTTGCTTGGCGAATTTCGCTAAAAAAAATTTATAATTATATTTCTCACATACTTGAGGTATTAATTTAACCTTTTAACAACATCAATGCTCTCAAAAATATTGTTTAGTATTTTTAAACTCGCAAAAATGAGTCATTTTCCTATGCAGCCCATGATATTAAGTGATTCCACATGGCGTTGACTTTAATATGAATGCTGACACCTTATCAAAGACAACTAATAATGATGGTAAAGTCAGATATTTACAAGTTGTCTATTACAAGTTGGTATTAACTCCTGTAAATGCAATAAGTAGACATATAAGCTTATAGAAAACAGGTATTATTATACTACAATAATACCTAATGCAGGTGCAACATGTAAATGTAATAATAGGTAGACATATAAGCTAGAACACAGTTATTATTATACTACAATAATACCTAATGCAGGTGCAATATGCTACAATACAACAGGTAGACATATAATCTAGAACCCAGGTATTATTATACTACAATAATACCTATAATGCAGGTGCAAGATGTCAATGTAATAGGTAGACATATAAGCTAGAACACAGGTATTATTATGCTACAATAATACCTAATGCAGTTGCACTGTGCAACAATAAAGGTGTGACTTACTTTTATTAAGTAGTATTGTAGTTTATAACTATTTGTTCCAAATTCAAGTGTAACTATTGTAAAATACAGGATACATGTACAGCTCCGGCCAAAAGTTCCCGAACGGGGCAACGGCGGCAGCAGCATTTTCTCATATAAGTAGCATTGTGTGGTTGCGGGTTGCCTATACAAATTATTCGGGAACTTTTGTCCAGAGCTGTACCTAAAATAGGCAGTAATTTTTTTCCGTGTAACAACTTATTATAAAGTCACATATTTACAAGTCGTGTATTGTTACTGTGTATTAAACACTAACCCACGATTAACGTCACTGAACACTTGATTATGTTAACGTTAACCACATTAAATACAAATCTATCTTCAGTATTTGAAAAGTTAATAACTCTTGTCTAAGCTAGTAGCAAGATAGGCGAACCTCCTATCCATTAATCTTGCCAATTTTGACAGCTAGTCGTGCTCTGTATATAAAAACTAATATCTCAAGAAGTTGTTTATAGCTTTATAAAAGTTTGGTTTATAGATGTTTATCTTCTATCTGACTCATTTTTTGAATTTAATTTAATTTATATCTATTTTATTATTATATATTTATAATTGTTTTAATTTCAATAAGATGGATTTTTTTAGCATTATTCTTTTTACGTTTTTTTTAAATGTTTTTTTTTATAATTTTTTAAACTAAATTATTATATTTTATATTTTTTTTAGTTCCTCAATGATATTGATTTTTGAATAAATTTTTGTTTTTAGCATTTTTTTAGTTATATTTTAAATTATTGATATGGAATTTAGTTTTTGATATTGATTTATTATGAAATCGTTAGAACATAAAATTATACATATTTTTTAATATATCAACTTAAAAATATAAAATAATAATAAAAAAAAAATATTAAAAATAAATAAATAAATAAAAAAAATTTCATTCATTTTAAGTTTAGCATTATGTATAATAATAATAAATTCTTGAAGAAAAAAAATGCATTTTTTTTTTTTTTTTTTTTTTGGTTTTTATTAAAAAAATTATTCCTTTTAAAAGAATATATAAATTGAAAAAAAAAAAACTTGAAAAAAAGTGCAATAATTATTAAAACGTTATTTTTATAGTTTATTGCATTTTATCAAATTTTTTTTCATAACTCTCATAAAAAGGAAATTTTTTTAATGAAAAATATTAATTTTTTTTTCTTCGAGAATTTACCATTATTACATAATACTAAACTTAAAACGAATGACATTTTTTGTTCTTTTTCATCTCATTTAATTTTATTCTAATTTGATTTTTAAAACTTTTTAACATTTTTTTTTTTGTAATTTTATTTTTGAAGTAAAACTTTGACCCTGAGTAATATTACCGCCCGTATGTTATACAATTTATCTAAAATTATTATAAAATATTTCATGGGTCAACGTTCGATTAAAAAATATAAATAACTGTTTACTCTTGACCCCAAATTATTAATTATCGAATAAAGCTCCATTCACACGATGTAATAAATAATTATAAAATAGATAAATATGCATGGAAAAATTAAATTACGTAATTTATTCTACATTTATGTCATTATAGCATAAAGTATGTTAATGAAAAGAGCATAAATAATTATAGGTACAATATAATAGTTAAATATATTACATATGGAAATAATAAATTACGTAATTTATGCTGCATTTATGTCGCTGTAGCATAAATTATGTTAAATTAGAACAATATTAAAAATGGTGTACAACATAATATTTATGCTATATAACATCGTTATTATGCAGTATAGCATAAATTATGCTGTACTGAAAAAATTGTCCTGAAAATGAGCCAGCATAATTCTGTATAGCATAAATTATGATGGATTCAAAAAAAAAAATGCACTGCAAATGAGTTAGAATAATAAAATTATATTGCTTATTTCATGTTGTAAAATTTAGTAAATGAAATTTCATCATTAATTAACAAACTTTAAATTTTTCATGCAATTAAATTTCTTAAGGAGAAGAGAACCACAAATATGTGAAATATTTTTTGGGGATACCATGAAAAGTTTTGAATTTTTAAATGTTACTTCCATGAAGCCTCGTATTAATTACACGTAAACTTTTATCTCTATTCTCTGATGGTCACAGATCCTCAAATTTTAATCTTAAGTAGTTCTTATTATACCATTGACACGCAAATAATAAGAAAACAAAGTGAAGCATGGTGGAAATTTGAAATTAAAAAAGAAATTTGATTTTAAATTAGGAGTTTTTTTTATCGCGTTAATTTTTGTGTTGGTACTCAGGTATTGAAAATTTTTCGCAGTTTTCAAAGAAAGTCAAATAATAGAACCTATTTATACCCTAATTGTAACAAAAATAAATAATACAGGCAAGTAGGAGCGGGGGAATGAAAATCAAAACTGCACTTTTGGGCAAAAATAATCACTAATCAAAATTATAGTAAATTTAAGCAAGAAAAAAAAAAAAAAGAAGAAGAAAAAAAAAAGAAGAAGAAAAAAAAAAAACTTAAAAAAACTTAAAATTTCACTTTTAGGCAAAAATAATAAATGGTATAAATTAAAAGTTAACTTGAGCCAAACAAATAAATTAATAAAAATTAAAAAACACAGCTAGGTGAATTAAACGCAAAACTTCACTTGGAGGCAAAAATAAAAAATTAGCAAAATCATAGTAAATTTGGAAAAAAAAAAAGACTTAAAAATTAGAAAACACCAATGAAAAATAAAAATGCCCTTTTTGGGCAAAAAAAAAAAATATTTATCAAAATTTATCTTAAAGTTGAGAGAATAAACTATGTAAAAAATAAATAAATTAAAATAAGTTGAGTTGACATACCTTTAAAACGTAAAAAACAAAACCCACTGCTGCAATCTCTAGTTGAACCTTACTTATTATTTTTAATTATTGGAACAATCAAAAACCAAGTTAACAAATGTTTAACTACAGTTAATGTGACAAAGGTTTATAATCCTGGACAGCTAGAACAGCCAGGACAGCCGACACTCACTCACAAGGCACACAACACGCACTAAGTCTTGAGCTAGCACACGTGAGTGAAGTAGAGAACTGACTTAGGCGACTTCCACAGGAGCAGTGAGCTCAACCTGCCTCCCTCTCTCATTTCCAATCTTGCACCTTGCTCGCTCACTTGATGCAGCTAAGTAAGCTGCACGTGAGTCAGTCACTGGCAGGGGGAGGTGGGAGGAGGGGGAACCACCACGCGGTCTATCTCGCCGCGGTGTGCTCAAGGTCTGGAGTAAGTCCCACTTCACGTGTGTGTGTGTGTGTGTGTGTGTGTGTGTGTGTGTGTGTGTGTGTGTGTGTGTGTGTGTGTGTGTGTGTGTGTGTGTAATTATTATACCTGCCTGCGTGATCGTGCGTGATTGAATATTGTTACGTGTTTTACAGGTGTTTTATATGACGGGGCGGGGGGGGGGGGGCGGGGGGGGGGGGGGAGGATATATCATTATTTTTTTAATTTTCATTTTGTTTAATTTCACCTCATTTTCTTTCCATTTATTTCAGCTTCGTTGCATTGCATTTCATTTCATTTTCCTTTCCATTTCATTTCATTATTATGTTATACATTTCATTTCTTTTCACCTCACAATATTTTCAACTTACAGCACACAATTACCATTATAGTTTG
The DNA here is from genome assembly GCA_949318235.1 of Ecdyonurus torrentis. Classification (NCBI taxonomy): domain Eukaryota; kingdom Metazoa; phylum Arthropoda; class Insecta; order Ephemeroptera; family Heptageniidae; genus Ecdyonurus; species Ecdyonurus torrentis. The sequence goes on along the minus strand of OX439128.1, from coordinate 53,339,753 downwards.
TTTATTAATTTTATTACTTTATTTATTTATTACTAAATTTAACCTAATTAGTAATAATTGCACAGTTTTTTTTCTTACATTTTAAATTCTAAATTTACTCTGAGTTTATAATATTAATATATCTATATATATATATATATATATATATATTTATATATATATATATATATATATATATATATATATATATATATATATATTAATAACCAAATTATTATGTACGTGTACCATAATATCAATGCAATTTGAATTTAGTTAAATTTATGCTAATAAATAAAAATGCAACATAACATGCATTTCAATTTTTTCCCCATTTTTTTTCCTACTCGCAAAAAAATAAATTACGTAATTTATGCTGTATTTATGATATTATAATATAGCATAAATAATAAGCAACTAATTAGAACAACATAAATAATTATGCTTTTAAAAACATAATATTTATACATTTTGTAGCATAGTTATTATGCAGTATAGCATAAATTATGTTATATTGAACAAATTGTGCTGAATATGAGCTAGCATAATTATTACGTAGTAATTTATGTCCTTTTATAATCAGTTTACAAAATAATGCATCTGTTAATGTTAGCAACTAAAAAAAAAAAAAAAAAAAAATGTACATACACGGACAAAAATAACTACGTAATAATTATGCTGACTCATTTATAGCACAATTTATTCAATACAGCTTAATTTATGCTATACAGTATAATAACTATGTTACATAGCATAAATATTATGTTTTACAGCATAATCTATTATATGTTGTTTCAATTTAGCATTAATTATGCTATAATGACATAAATGCATCATAAATTACGTAATTTATTCTTTACGTACCGCAACGAAATCATAAAATTTCACAACTATACACTGAAATGCATTACTAAAATTGAAAATTATTCATTTCGTTTTGGTACATATATATTTTTAAAACACTTTATTTAATTTGTTCTATCCATATTTATTATATAAAAAAGTATTTATTTTCCTTTTTAAGTAAAACCAATGAAACATTTTCTTTTTGTTCCACCGACGTCGATATGCATGCAATAATCTGCCTGGATGTTCTCTCTCTCTCTCTCTCTCTCTCTCTCTCTCTCTCTGCACCTAAATTTCTCAAATATTTGTCTATATCTGTGCATGTGTGTGCGTACTGCGTGCTAACTTCCGGAGCAAACATAGCTAAGGAGAAATCAGTATCGTCTCAATGCAGGAATTTTAATTGATATTATCAATACAATATAAGTGAAGAATATACTACCAATCAAAATATTGAAATTGATTTGATACGTAATTATTTTAATATTTGTAACTAGGTTATGTTAATATATACTTTTGTAATTATAATTTCTACTTATTGAATAATATTTCAATTAACTTTTATCTTACGTGCAATGAGAAAATATTTTACTACACGGAAAAAAACAAACATTAAAAAAAAAAAAAAAAAAAAAAAAAAAAAAAAAACACGACAATAATTTGGTGACCCACATTTTAACAATTTGTTAATAACAACATATATTTGGTAGTTTTGAATAATAATTATATTAATTATGCTGAATAGCAAAACTAATATGCTGGACATCATAATTGTTCGTATTCTCATATAATGTAGTAATATTTATTAGAGATGGAAAATCGTCAAAATCTTAAAGTGGATACTTTTTTTTTTTTTTTTTTATTATTATTATTTTTTTTTACGATTTGGTTAAGTTGAATTGAAATAAACACAAATAAACACAGTTTTTTAAGATGACGTGCATAGCCTCTGCACATCTTACTGCAGAGCTAACTATTTACCACTGAAGAAATAACGTTTATAATACTAACAAGTTACTGTTTAAACTTTTGTCAATTATTGGTTTGTACTGAAGAGTTACATCTCTATGTAACTGAATAGTTTGTTAAGTTTATGTATTTCGTGTACTCATACGAATACATATAGACAAAAATAATAACGCAATAATTATGCTAGCTCATTTTCAGTATAATTTGTTCAATATAGCATAATTTATGCTATACTGCAATGTTAATATGTATATAAGCTTAAATATTGGGTGCGATTCACGAAAGATCTTAAACAGGTTTAAGTATTATGCATGAGTATTATGTTATACAGCATATATTTATGTTGTTCTTATTTAGCGTCATTTATGCTATACTGACATTAATGCAGCATAAGTTATGTAATTTATTTTTTGTGTGCACCATAAATTACGTAATTTACGCTCCATTGAACACTTGCTATATTGTAGAGCAAAAATGTTGCTATTTTGTAATAACATAAGTAATTATGCTGAACATGTTAACTATTATGTTATGTAGTATAAACACTGTACAATATAGCATACATTATGTTGCTACATTGAACACTTGCTATATTGTAGAGCACAAATGTTGTTATTTTGTAATAACATAAGTAATTATGCTGAACATGTTAACTATTATGTTACGTAGTATAATCACTGTACAATATAGCATACATTATGTTGCTACATTGAACACTTGCTATATTGTAGAGCACAAATGTTGTTATTTTGTAATAACATAAGTAATTATGCTGAACATGTTAACTATTATGTTACGTAGTATAATCACTGTACAATATAGCATACATTATGTTGCTACATTGAACACTTGCTATATTGTAGAGCACAAATGTTGTTATTTTGTAATAACATAATTAATTATGCTGAATATCTTAACTATTATGTTACGTAGTATAATCACTGTACAATATAGCATACATTATGTTGCTACATTGAACACTTGCTATATTGTAGAGCACAAATGTTGTTATTTTGTAATAACATAAGTAATTATGCTGAACATGTTAACTATTATGTTACGTAGTATAATCACTGTACAATATAGCATACATTATGTTGCTACATTGAACACTTGCTATATTGTAGAGCACAAATGTTGTTATTTTGTAATAACATAAGTAATTATGCTGAACATGTTAACTATTATGTTACGTAGTATAATCACTGTACAATATAGCATACATTATGTTGCTACATTGAACACTTGCTATATTGTATAGAGCACAAATGTTGTTATTTTGTAATAACATAATTAATTATGCTGAATATCTTAACTATATTATGTTATGTAGTACAGTATATATGTTGCTGCATTGAGCTATAGCATATTACGTATTTATTTTGACATAATATTTTTATATAACAATATATGAAAGAAAAAAAGCATTTCAGTTATTTTATAATAAGTTTGTATCAGATCTTATTGCAATAAAACTTAAATAAAAGTTAAAAAAAAAAAAAAAAAAGTTAAAAAAAGTTAAAAAAAGTAAAAGTTATATAAAATTATTTCTCTCACATTTTCCACAGTTTTACAACTTGCTATTATCACAAAAATATGCAAATAAATCCCTCATATAATGACAATAGCTAAGGTTGCTTTTTTTTATATAAACTATAATAAAAGTGCAATAAAACAGATTTAAAAATGCAAGGTTAAAGAAAACTACTTTGGGTTTAACCCTTTTTTAAATAGATATAGAGCCGCTCACGACTTTTGCTTTTATGTTGAAATTGTATGGTTTTGTTATTTTTTAATTAAATGTTACCTTTGATCAAGCAAGGAGGAGGAGAGAGACCTTCTTTTATTTCTTTTGTTTCACGTTTAAGTTTGCTACTGCCTTCATCTTCATCACACAGTAGGAGAGGTGGCACCTCCTCTATACAAACCCTGAGGTGGCAGGTGGCACCACAAATATTATTATCATTAGCATTGTTAATACACAGAAAAAAAATTACTATCTATAAGGCAGGTAACATGAATCCTGTATTTTAAAATAAGGTGTATCCGCATGACATCATATTATATGCACTTGGAGGCCATACTGAAGTATAGTCAATAACATTGCTGAGCATACACTAGACTCAAAAAACCTCGACCGATTTATCGTTTTACCACTAATGTATCGCCCATTTTCTCGTGCACAAATCACATGGGGGCGATACTGTAAAACGTTGAACGGCAGGTAGCTCAGGCTTTTTGAGACGAGTATAGGGTATAGGATAAAACTTCGAAATGGTTCCCACATGGAGAAACCTTAATGTCATTTGCTTATCATCACTTTTAAGTAAGAAAAAAAATTAATAAGTCGTTTTTTAGTTTTTAAGGAAAACGCTGTTTCCTAACGTCTGTTTTTCGAAAAAATCGCTCTTCGTATTGTTTTGCATCTAGTCAAAAGAAAAATCGACAAATCACATTTTTAAAAACAGAAAAGAAAATATCAAAACTTAGGCTTTAATTTGATGTATAAAAGGTCTGATTTGTCAATAAACTTCATATTAAAAAACACTTCTGAAAAAGTAAAAATTTAAATAAACACCTTGTATATCTTCACAATATTTTAAATTTTTTTATTATTTAATAAAGTATAATCTTGATAGTAAAAATAATAATTATTTCGTGTGTTTGTTTAATGTATGTAATTAGGAATTATTATGATGTTAATTGTTAAAATATTAGTAATTAGGAAGTGTGAAAACTTTCTTTTAACATATAAGTGCGCGGTACACGAATTGAAAATACTTTCTGACACACGTGAAATATTTGTGAAATATTATATTATGATATAATGTAAATAATGAATACTTATTATTAATTAATAATAAATAAATAAAAGTATAAAATGAACGAACGAATGAACGAACGAACGAACGAACGAACGAACGAACGAACGAACGAACGAACGAACGAACGAACGAACGAACGAACGAACGAACGAACGAACGAACGAACGAACGAACGAACGAACGAACGAACGAACGAACGAACGAACGAACGAACGAACGAACGAACGAACGAACAAATAAATGTAAATGAAAACGACAGAGAAAGTTCTCTACCATAAAGTACCATAAAGTTAATACGCACGCCATCTGTTCAGTATTACAGAACTTTAAAGACGAAGGCAATTTTTTTTAAATAATTCTTACATAACTTCAACGAAGCTAAATTTCAAGCGTTGAAAGGAATAGAAAGTTTAATAAATTATAATTATAAAATATGTAGAGATTACGGATTCATCAATTTCAATTGCTAATTATAAAATAAATTAATAAAGGGTGACGGGTCAAGCATTATGATGCCTCTGGTCATAAAGAATAAATAAAACAACATAAATAATGTGTTATCATCAATTTGGCCATGAAACTTAAAACAAAAGTTTACTATTTTCAAAATATTTTAATAAATTTCTACGTTCTATTTTTTTCTTTAATAATTTCTAAAGCTCTACAAGGAAAGAATAAATAACATAATTTATGCTACATTTATGTTCCTATAGCATAATACATAGGAACATAATTACATTTATGTTCCTATAGCATGATAAATTATGCTAAATTGTAGAGCAACATTAATAAGTATACTTTACAATACAATAGTTATGCTATCTAATATAGTTATTATGCATAATGCAGTATAGCATAAATTATGCTATATTGAATTAATTGTGCTGAAAATGAGCAAAGTATATTTATTACGTTTTTATTTTTGTTGCTATACAAGAGCTCTTTTTTTTATTAGTATTTCATTTTTATACATTGTTCAACCAAGGCGTAGCCTTATCAGGTTTTTTTTTTTAATTATCATTAGTCATTATATACAATTTAATTTTACAAAAAAATATCAAAACAATGTAATTTTTTTTGTTAAAATTTACATTTCACATTTTTTGCATTTAAAATAAAATAAATTTTAAACTAACTTCATTTTTCCCCACTTTTTTATTTTAAAATCTTATATAAAAAATTTTAATGATTTTTTTTTTACAATTTTTTCCATTTCCATTTTTAATGTTAAAGGAATTTCATTCCAAAGTCTTGGTAAAATATACCTTCTTGTTCTTTCTGTAAATCTATTTATTTATTTTGGTATACTAATTTTTATATCTAACTATTTATTTATACTAACATTTGTATTTAGATAATGCAATTCTTGTGTTATGTTCATGCACTCAAGTTAACCATGTTTATTACAATAATAATTGTCTAATAAAATAAAACTTTTAATTTATCATTAATTGGTAATATTTTGAAGTTAAAAAATAAATCTGTAGTTTCATTAAATTTTTCGACCTTTTTAAACATTTTAAGTATTCTGAATGAGTTACATTTTTTTTTCATAAACATTAACTTAGCCAATTTTGTAAATCCATATGGTAATATACCATAAAATAAATATATGAGGATGAATTACAGAAAAATAAAAATTTCTCATTGTTTTTTCATTTACAGAAAGAACAAAAAGATATGTGTTGCCAAAATTATGGAATCAGATTCCGTTAAATTTAAAAAATCTAAATAGTAAAATACAAGTTAAAAAACTACTACATGAGTTTTTCATTGACAAATTATAATTAAATAAAATATGAAGTAAAAAAAAAAAAAAAAAAAAGAGAGCAAGTTTTTGTAATTTTACTACAGTTTTGATTTACATAATATAAGTATGGAAATTTTTGTATGATTAATTTTTTTTAGTTTGTATGATGTTTAATTATTTTTTGGAGGTTATAAATTATAACAATTGATATAATGTAAGTGAAATAACCAGTGTATGAACCAGCCGATAAGGCCTCGGCCTTGGTTGGATGTTTTAATAAATTTAAGAAAAAAAAAATAATAATAATAATAAAAAAACAAAACATATGGTTTAATATCACTTATTAGCAGCTATTTCTATGGTAAGTCATTAACACGAGCATAATCTATATATTTTTAAGTTGAATTACGTAGAACTATATTAAAATTGCTTTAAACAATATTTATAATAATTGGTATAATATAATAAAATTTTACATAAAGAATAAAGACTCATTATAGTCATAATATTATATAAGCAATACAGAAAAATTGACTGTAGTTTTTATTTGTGTTGAAAGAATATGAAATCAATCAATAATTCAATCAATCAATCAATAAATAAATCAATCAATAAGTTAGTCATTGAATTAACTAATCAATCAGTCAGTTATCCAGTCAATCAATAATTCAATCAATCAGTTAATCAATCAATTATACAATCAATCAGTTAGTTAGTCAGTCAATTATTCAATTTATCAATCAATCAATCAATCAATCAATCAATCAATCAATCAATCAATCAATCAATCAATCAATCAATCAATCAATCAATCAATCAATCAATCAATCAATCAATCAATCAATCAATCAATCAATCAATCAATCAATCAATCAATCAATCAATCAATCAATCAGTTAGTCAGTCAAACAGTCATTAATTCAATCAATCGGTGTCAATCAGTTAGTTACTTAGTCAGTCAGTCAATATCAATCAATAATATAATCAATTAGTAATCAATCAATCAATTAGTTAGTCAGTCAAACAGTCATTAATTCAATCAATCGGTGTCAATCAGTTAGTTAGTTAGTCAGTCAGTCAATCAATCAATAATATAATCAATTAGTAATCAATCAATCAATAATTCAATCCATAAGGTTATTAAAGCGCTGTAAGGGCTTGACAACCCTATTTTACATAATACTATATATGTGACAGGTATAATATATAGACTACTCATACAACCCCTATTGCTTCTCTGTCACCTACCTGCCAGGGTTGCTGAGGATACAGTTCGACGTAACTGCCGCGGCTGGTCCGCAGTGATGTACGCCAGTGCCGCGGGTCACTGTGACCTACTGGAGTATCTACTGGAGCTCGCGGGTCGTGGAGGTCACGAGCAAGAGGCGAGGTCTCAAGCCATCGACACTGCGGTCAACTACAATAATCTAACACTGGTCAGCTTTCTCATAGACGTGAGTATTCGTTTGTTCCTTTGTTCTTCCGTTCATTCACTACTGAAGCTGATAGCATAGATCAATATTGATTTGTATACAAGTTAGCAGCTTCATTATCAGTGCAATGTAATCCTGGTGACGAGCTGATTACATTGCACTGGCTACTGAAGCTGCTGGCATCAATATATCTAAAGTACCAGAGTACATTTAACATTATACTATAGGTACATACAGTAATATAACTTTTTCAAACAAGCACACAAGCAGTACATATTGGAAAAGTTTGGCACGTATCTTTCTGTTCCCACACACATGTATTTTGTGTATTTTGAACACATGTTCAATTAGTCGAAATGTATGCAATCAATTACGATAATAACATAAGAGTATTGATGACTAATTGCTTGATATCATAGCGTGGTTTAGTGGGCAGTACAGAGCTGACCTCGGCGCTGCTTCACGCCGTGTCTCTCGGACTGACCCCCGTAGCTCGCCACTTGATCTTCAGCGGCGCAGACGTCAACTTCACGTAAGTTATCACTATACTATAGGGTGTATGCATTCATGTGAAATTCGACGCCATGTGGGATAACTCAATAACATGGGTACCATAGAAAAATAACTCATTTTGCCCGTTTAAAAATACTATGCGATATTTTTGAGAGCATTAATGCTGTAAATATGTTGAAATAGTATCTCAAGTATGTGAGAAAAAGAACAATAAATTTTTTTACAGATTTTCCTAAAAAAAAAGTGGCTGAAACGAATTTATCCTATGCTGAACTGTATTTGCTAGATATTCTGCAATATACTTAATATTCTGCAATATAATTGCAATATTTTTTAATATTCAGAAATATTTTCTGTAATATTTACTTAATATTCTAGAATATATATTCTGCAACATTTATTTAATATTCTGCAATATATTCTGAAATATTCTGCAGTATTTACTTAATATTCTGCAATATTTACAATATTCTGCAATATTTACAATATTCTGCAATATATTCTGCAAAATGTACTTTAAAATTCTGCAATATATTCTAGAAAATGTACTAAATATTCAACAATATTTACTTGATATTGTGCAATATTTCCTTAATATTCTGCAATATTTACTTAACATGCTGCAAAATATTCTGCAATATTTACTTATTATTCTGCAAAATATTCTGCAATATTTACTTAATATTCTGCAATATTGACTTAATATTCTGCAAAATATACTGCAATATTTACTTCATAATCTGCTATATTTACTTAATATTCTGCAATGTTTACTTAATATTCTGATTCGGCAATATTCTGCAATATTTACTTAATTTTCTGCAATATTTACTTAATATTCAGCAATATTTACTTAATATTCTGCAATATTCTGCAATATTTACTTAATAATCTGCACTATTCTGCCATATTTACTTAAAAATCTGCAATATATTTTGCAATATTTACTTAATATTCTGCAATATTCTGCAATATTAACTTAATAATCTGCAATATATTCTGCAATATTTACTTAATATTCTGCAATATTCTGCAATATTTACTTAATTTTCTGCAATATTTACTTAATATTCAGCAATATTTACTTAATATTCTGCAATATTCTGCAATATTTACTTAATAATCTGCACTATTCTGCCATATTTACTTAAAAATCTGCAATATATTTTGCAATATTTACTTAATATTCTGCAATATTCTGCAATATTAACTTAATAATCTGCAATATATTCTGCAATATTTACTTAATATTCTGCAAAATATACTGCAATATTTACTTCATAATCTGCTATATTTACTTAATATTCTGCAATGTTTACTTAATATTCTGATTCGGCAATATTCTGCAATATTTACTTAATTTTCTGCAATATTTACTTAATATTCAGCAATATTTACTTAATATTCTGCAATATTCTGCAATATTTACTTAATAATCTGCACTATTCTGCCATATTTACTTAAAAATCTGCAATATATTTTGCAATATTTACTTAATATTCTGCAACATTCTGCAATATTAACTTAATAATCTGCAATATATTCTGCAATATTTACTTAATATTCTGCAATATTCTGCAATATTTACTTAATATTCTGCAATATTCTGCAATATTTACTTAATAATCTGCACTATTTACTTAATAATCTGCAATATATTTTGCAATATTTACTTAATATTCTGCAATATTCTGCAATATTAACTTAATATTCTGCAATATTTACTTAACATTCTGTAATATTCTCAATATTTACTTAATAATCTGCAATATTCTGCAATATTTACTTATTATTCTGCAATATTCTGCAATATTTACTTAATAATCTGCAATATTCTGCAATATTTACTTAATATTCTGCAATATTTACTTAATATTCTGCAATATTTACTTAATATTCTGCAATATTTACTAATAATCTGCATATATATTTTGCAATATTTACTAATATTCTGCAATATATTCTCCAATATTTACTTAATATTCTGCAATATATTCTGCAATATGTTGGAATATTTACCTAATATTCTGCATTATTTACTTAATATTCTGCAATATATTCTGCAATTTTTACTTAATATTCTGCAATATATTCTGCAATATTTACCTAATGTTCTGCAATATTTACTTAATATTCTGCAATATTTACTTAATATTCTGTAATATATTCTGCAAAATTTACTTAATACTCTGCAATATATTCTGCAATGTTTAATTAATATTCTGCAATATTTTGGCAACATTTACTTAATAGTCTGCAATATTTTGCAATTTTTATTTAATATTCTGCAATATTTACCTAATAATTCTGAACTATTTACTTAATATTCTGCAATATTTACTTAATATTCTGCATTATTTACTTAATATTCTGCAATATATTATGCAATATATTGCAATATTTACCTAATATTCTGAAATATTTACTTAATATTCTGCAATATTTACTTAATTTTCTGCAATGTATTCTGCAATATATTGCAACATTAACTTATTATTCTGCAATATTAGCCTTATATTCTGCAATATATTTTGCAATTTTTACTTAATAGTCTGCAATATTTTGCAATTTTTATTTAATATTCTGCAATATTTACTTAATATTCTATAATATATTGCAATATTTACCCAATATTCTGCAATATTTACCTAATATTCTGCAATATTTACTTAATAGTCTGCAATATTTTGCAATTTTTATTTAATATTCTGCAATATTTACCTAATATTCTGAAATATTTACTTAATATTCTGCAATATTTACTTAATATTCTGCAATATATTGCAATATTTACATAATATTCTGAAATATTAACTTAATATTCTGCAATATATTGCAATATTTACTTAATATTCTGCAATATTTACTTAATATTCTGCAATATTTACTTAATATTCTGCAAAATATATTGCAACATTTACTTAATATTCTGCAATATTTACTTAATATTCTGCAATATATTGCAATATTTACCTAATATTCTGAAATATTACTTAATATTCTGCAATATTTACTTAATATTCTGTAATATATTCTGCAAAATTTACTTAATACTCTGGCAATATATTCTGCAATGTTTACTTAATATTCTGCAATATTTTGCAACATTTACTTAATAGTCTGCAATATTTTGCAATTTTTATTTAATATTCTGCAATATTTACCTAATATTCTGAACTATTTACTTAATATTCTGCAATATTTACTTAATATTCTGCATTATTTACTTAATATTCTGCATTATTTACTTAATATTCTGCAATATAATCTGCAATATATTGCAATATTTACCTAATATTCTGAAATATTTACTTAATATTCTGCAATATTTACTTAATATTCTGCAATATATTCTGCAAAATATATTGCAACATTTACTTAATATTCTGCAATATTAACTTAATATTCTGCAATATATTTTGCAATATTTACTTAATATTCTGCAATATTTACTTAATAGTCTGCAATATTTTGCAATTTTTATTTAATATTCTGCAATATTTACCTAATATTCTGCAATAATTACTTAATATTCTGCAATATATTCTGCAACATTTACTTAATGTTCTGCAATTTACTTAATATTTTGCAATATTTACTTAATAATCTGCAATATTTTGAAATATATTTACTTAGTATTCTGCAATATTTTACAATATTTACTTAATAGTCGGCAATATTTTGGAACCCTGAGTAAAATATTGTAGAATAATGACGATAATATAAATACTCCGCCATATGTCTTCAATATTTTGTGGAACATTCTGTTGATATTCTACATATTTTGTATCAACATTCTGCAATTTTATGTTAACTGTTATTAATTAGTGTCATAATTAGCTTGGCATTATATGCACACAGAGATGCTGAGGGTCACTCTGCCATGTCCCTGGCCACAGAACACGGAGATGCAGAGCTGGTGAACCTCCTGTTTGCTGCCCAAGTCACGACGCCACTCACAACATCGGCCATGCAGCAAACAAGAGGTAAACAAGCTATAGGGTGTATCCACATGACGTCATATTTTAATACGCTTGGAGGTCATACTGGAGTGGTGAATAACATTACTGAAAATTGAACACACTTCGTTAAAGCCAATTTTCTTTGAGAAATTTGTTAATGTTTTGTTATTATTATTTTTCTCACGTACATTAGACTAATTTTTATGGAGGGTTTGACTGACACTCAACGGGCATCGTCACCCTCTATAGCGGCCACAAAAGGGGACGTAACACCCAGGTTGAGCCCCTTGTTAGGGCCTTAGGGGCCTCCAAATAGAGGAGGCCACGTCTGCTATCGTGGACTTGCTCTTATGGTTAGTCTGCTGAGAATTCTAATTTAACATATTCA